>APFE030648563.1:15127-28963 GCA_000404065.3 Pinus taeda | reverse complement strand
GCCTGAGCCACAACCTGCCACACCAGTTTCAGAGTTGTAGCCAGAGACAAAGATGCCCGTGAACATGCCTTCAGTTGGCAATCTGGAACACTTCCTCTAACAGAAGACACCAGCTTCTTGCCAGTTTTGGAAGAATTCCAGGAACAAAATTGAGAACACTTCCTCTAGCAGAAGACTTCAGCTTCTTGCCACTTTTGGAAGAGTTCCAGGAATTGCATTAAGCATTCCAGAGTTGTTGGTCATCCTTAAACCATCACAGGTTGAGACTTCCCTCTTCAGGTTGAAGTTTTCCCTTTTTATGCAGGGTGAGACCTCCCTTTCATGGTTGAAGGTTTCCCTCTTCAAATCAATAGGAGCACTTCCTCTAGTAGAAGACTTCAGCTTCTTGCCAGTTTTGGAAGAGTTCTGGGAACTGCACTAAGCGTTCCAGTGTTGGTGGCTATCCTTAAACCACCGCCCTTTTTATACCAACATTTCATAGAGCACATTCAGCCTAGTGCTGCCATGCATTATTGCACATTTTGTATTACAGCTCTTTTCTTGGACTCATACATAACCCTTCGGTTTAAGGGGGGGAATGTTGGACACCTAATCCTAAAGGGTTAGCGTGGAAGCCGAATGGACAAAAGGAGTCCAAGAGACCTTGGGATGTGAATCCCAACGGTCACAACAATGTACTATAAATGTATATCTCCTGTTAATAAAAAATGAACTCACATGATTTATCTTTCCTATTGTTCTTGCTCCCATGTGTGTCTAACAAAAGGTTGTGGAGGGAGACCTGTAGCTAATGCAGAACTCTGAGAAGAGATACAAACGCTGCAAGCTCGTTTAGAGGCCATGGAGACTAGCAGGCAACGAGACCTTGAGGCCGGAGATGACAGTGGATCGGAGGAAGAAGCTACATCAGAAAGAGCAATCCCTGTGGATGAGGCTTCAAAAGTTAAATTGTTGAGGTTGGTGCTAAGCTCAAGCTCCCTGAGTTGTCCACCTATGATGGCAGTCTGGTAACTGAGAATTTGATGGATTGGATTAGTTAACTAGAAAAGTATTTTGAATATGAAGAGATTGAAGAAGATAAGCGGGTGAAATTTGCTGTAACTAGGTTGAAAGGCCATGCTGCATTGTGGTGGCACAATGTGCAGGCTGAAGAAGGAAAAAGGGGAAACCATTGATTAAAATTTGGGACAGGATGATAGCCAAGATGAAGAGGAAGTTTCTACCAAAAGACTATCAGCTATCCCTCTATAGATAGGTGCATAACCTCAAGCAAAGGTTGCTAAAAATTAGAGAATATGCTGAGGAGTTTTACAAGATGAATTTGAGGGTAGGTTATGTAGAAGACACCCCAGAGAAGACAACAAGGTATATCAATGGCTTGACGATGGAGATTCAATATGAAATCAGCAGGCTTTCACGCCAAATGATGGAAGAAGCATACCAGTTTGTCTTGAAGGTGGAAGAGAAGATAACGAGGAAGCATAATTCAAGCCGAGGTCGTGGTTTTATGGGAAACATATAGACAACTAGAAGAGGGAAGGCTCAAGTCCAAAAGAATGAGGTAGGTAACCCAGGATAGCAAGGATAGTAAGATAAAGAAGGTGACACTAGAGGAGGAAGACCTTATCGAAGGGGTAGAGGCAGAGGAAGAGGCAGAGAGACTGTTTATCGGTGATATAAATGTGGGCATCTGGGTCACAAATCTTTTGAGTGTCCTGAGAATGAGAAAGGAGGACAAAGAGATGCATATGTAACTAAGCGGAAGCAACAAAAGCACAGGAACCTGTGGCAGAAAATGCACCAGAAATGGGAGAAGCTTTAATGATGAATAAGGTCTTGTTGAAACCAAGGAGATTGCTGAACCAACGGAGAGGAAAGCCTTGTTTAGGACTGTTTGTAAGGCCGGAGGAAAATGTTGCAAAGTGGTGATTGACAGTGGGAGCACTAACAATCTAGTTTCCACAGAAATAGTGGAAAAACTTGGATTGAAAAGGCTGAAGCATCGAACACCATATAAAGTGTCATGGCTACAAAAAGGTCACCAATTGTTGGTAAGTGAGCAGAGCGAAGTAGAGTTCCAGATCGACTGATATAAGGATAATATAGTTTGTGACATCATGCCAATGGATGTTTGCCACCTTCTTTTGGAATGGCCTTGGCAGTTTGATAGAAGAGCAGTGCATGATGGAGAGAGAAATACTTATAAGTTTGAAAAGGATGGCATCAAGCACACCCTTGTACCATTAAAGGAAGAAAGGACAATTGGGGCAAGTAGCTCAAAGTCATTGTTGTTGGGAGGAAAGGAATTTCTGCAACAAATGGAGGAAGAAGAGGTCAGCTATGCGGTGGTTTTAAAGCCAAAGGAATGCTTCTGCACATTGAAATTACATATTTACCTATTGAGATTCAAGAGATGTTGCATGAGTTTAGTGATATCGTGGTAGATGACTTGCAAGTGAGTTGCCACTCTAGAGAAGTATCAACCACCAGGAGCAAGCCTTCTGAATAAAGTTGCTTACCAAATGACACCCAAGGAGAATGAAGAGAGAAGGAAGCATGTTCAAGGAATGCTGGACAAAGGATTGATAAGGGAGAGCTTGAGTCCATGTGTTGTCCCTGTGATACTTAGCCCAAAGAAAGACGGAGAATGAAGAATGTGTATAGATTCCAGAGCAATTAACAAGATTACAATCAAGTATCGATTTCCATTGCAACAAATGGGTGACATGATGGACTGTTTGAGTGGGGGTGCAACCTACTTTTCAAAGTTTGATTTGAAGAGTGGTTACCATTAGATTCGGATTAGAGAAGGAGATGAGTGGAAGACAACTTTCAAGACCAATGGTGGACTATATGAATGGCTGATCATGCCATTTGGACTGACAAATGCACCGGGAACCTTCATGCGGTTGATAAACGAGGTCTTGAAGGAGTTTGTTGGTAAGTTTGTTATTGTTTATTTAGATGATATTTTGATTTTAGCCGAACAAAGGAAGAGCACCTTAGGCATGTTCTAGAAAGGTTGCAGCAAGAGAAATTGTTGAATAACCTGAAGAAGTGTACTTTCATGAAGTCTGAGTTGGTATACTTGGGCTTTGTCATTTCAAAGGATGGGTTGAAGATGGATCGAGAGAAAATAGAGGCGATTGTGAGTTGGGCTTCACCCAAGAACATTTTTGAGGTTAGGAGTTTTCATGGTCTAGCTAGCTTCTATCAAAAGTTCATCAAGAATTTCAGTGGTATTTGTGCACCTTTCGTTGAGACAATCAAGAAGGATAGACATCCATTTTGTTTTACAATAGCAACAGAGAAAAGTTTCCAGCTCTTGAAGAAAAAGATCACTGAGAAGTCGATGTTGAAGTTACCTGACTTCAATTAGCTTTTCTAGGTCAGATGTGATGCTAGTGGTACAACCATTGGAGCAGTATTGAGTCAAGAAGGCAGACTTGTTGCTTATTTCAGCGAAAAGTTGAGTGACTCAAAGCATAAATACTCGTCTTATGACAAGGAATTTTATGCGGTGGTTCAAGCATTGAAGCATTGGAGGCACCATTTGATGCCAAGGGAGTTTGTTTTGTTCTTTGACAATTTTGCATTACAGTATATAATGCAGCGACATAAGTTGAACCATAAACATGCCAAGTGGGTGGAATTCCTACAAAGTTTCACCTTTGTTCTGAAACATGTGAGTGGACAAGAGAACAAGGTCGCTGATGCTTTGAGTTGGATGAGCTTGATCACGCAAGAGTGCCATGTGTAGATTTTGGGCTTTGACTATTTGAAGGACTTGTACAAAAATGATGTTGACTTCAGAGAGGCCTTTGAAGCATGCAAGAACCATGTGAGGAGAGATACCAACCCCTGGAGGGAGTTTATGTTGTAGGATGATTTGTTGTTCAAAAACAGTTAGTTATGTATTCTCCGTTGTTCAATGAGAGAGAATTTGATGCTGGAAAAGCATAATGGAGGATTGGTAGGGCATTTTGGTGTGGACAAGACACTTGGGCAATTAGAACTCTTATACCTTTGGCTGAAGAAGAGAATTGATGTGCAAAAATATGTGGGCAAATGCAGAGTATGTTAGCATGTGAAAGGGGGGAGTCAAAATGTTGGGTTGTATACTCCTCTACCCATCCCAAGTAGACCATGGGACTCGATGAGTATGGATTTTGTTATGGGTTTGCCAAGGACGCAACAAGGTAAGGATTTCTATACTTGTAGCGTGGATAGATTACGAAGATGGCTCACTTTATCCCATGTTGCAAGACTAGTGATGCTACACATGTGGCTCATTTGTTTTTCAATGAGATTGTTCGATTATATGGTCTGCCAAAGAGTATAATCTCTGACATGGACACCAAGGTCACAAGACATTTTGGAGGACTTTGTGGAAGAAGCTTGGAACGAAATTGAACTTCAGCGTAACCTATCACCCACAATTTGATAGGAAAACTGAAGTTGTGAACAAGAGTCTTGAAAACCTATTGAGGAGTCTCGTGGGGGAGCATCCCAAGCAGTGGGATCGTGTATTAGCTCAAGATAAGTTTGCATACAATGATTCACCAAATAGGAGCACCAGGAAGAGTTCGTTTTAGATCTTGTATGGAATGCACCTTAGAGGAGTTTGTGAGCTGAGAGGTTTGGGCAAACCTGTGCAGAGGAGTGTTGATGGGGAGGATTTTGCAGCAGTGATTAGTGAATTACATGAGGAAATAAAACAAAAGTTATAGGACAACAACCACAAATACAAATAGAGAGTAGATTCAAGACGAAGAGAGGTAAATTTTGAAGTAGGGGACATGGTCTTAACACATTTGAGAAAAGAGAGGTTCCCAAGAGGGGAGTATAACAAGCTCAAACTGAAGAAAATAGGACCTTGCCGAATACTCAAAAAGTTTTCTGCAAATGCCTATGAACTAGAGCTACCTATGGGCCTAGGTATTTCACGTATATTCAATGTGGCTGATTTGTATCCCTATCAAGCTAATGATGAAGGTGTCACTATAGTAAGTGGGAGTAAGAGGGAGGTCAACGAACAACATTGGATAAAGAAGATGCCTATGGCAGAGGATCCAAAGGTTGAGAGAGTCCTGGACACGAGGGTTGCAAAGCACACTAGGGGAAAGGAGTATCTGGAGTTTTTAGTGAAGTGGAAAGACCGTCCAATTGAGGATTCTACATGGATGAGTGCTACAACTCTACAAAAGATAGGTTTTTCTATCAAGGACCTTATGAGCAGGAGTTCATGAGTTTTTTCCTTTGCAGGGGAGTCTGATGTAGGAGCATTAGACCATGTTTGTGGTGGAAAATGAAGGGGGCTTGACAATGTGGTGGATTTGCTGCCACATGTTGGGTTGGAAAAGTCAATTTTGTCTTTTCGACTTCCCTTAATTAGAGAAAAGAGGAAGCGAAACAATTGCCAAGGATGTGCATAAAAAAAGCTTCGATTGAGAGGAGGGGAGCTTCTTCTCCAGCCTCAAACCTGTACCCGTGAAGTAAATAAAAGAAATGTGTAGCATATCTTTCCATAGCTCTGTGTTATTTCTCTGTGTTTAAGTTGTATATACATTTGATTTCAGCCTAGAATCAATGTGACCCCAAGCTTGTAGCATTGTGTGTTGGTGGACCTTCGATTTCTGAGCTGCAGTCGTTATGCGCACTTGTTATTGTGACCCAAATCATTAGTTTGTAGAGTCTTTGTTTTGCAGACAATGACACGGTTATGCTGACTGAGTGTGCTCAATAATTCGATGAGTGGATGTTGGGTGCTGAGAGAGCAGGAGGAGATCATTTTCTATAGAAGACAATGTGAAATAAAAACAAAAAAAGCAAACCTTAGTAATGCGACCGCAGGATAGAGAGCCTTTGTTATGGACATTGTCACAGTTCTGTTAGCTGAGCGTAGTCGTTGGTAAAGACGTCGAGGGAGTCCATTCTTGAGCGTGGAGGGTGTTTTCAGAGGTGGAGAGTCTAGTCTGTAGAGAGCGCGGGGTGTTTTGCCTTCCCAAAAATGAAAACAGAGGTTTCAGGGGCGCTACGAAAATATTTTGCAGCGCGCTACGAAATTATTTCGTAGTGCCTCCAGCAATGTACTTTTGCACAATGTTATGCCCAATTTTTGCATCCAGCTGCCTCTGTTCTATCATTACACATGGACTCTTTTGCTCAACATATTAATGCATCAAACCAATAGTGAACCAATACCATCACAAGCATTAAATCCAATGCATTAATCATAGGCATAACAATCAATGCATAAAGGCTTGAATATACTTATCTTATTAAAATGTGCTCAACAACTGAGATTGAGACTTCAACCCTCCAACCAACCGTAGACAAGCTACAACCACTATTACTTGTAGTTGTTACTCTTGAGCCAGATTCCAAAGCTTGAGGTGGAGTATTTTCAGAGGGAAGGCTTCAACAAATGCGTAGTTGAACCAGAATACCACCAAGCCACCTTGCCTTCATTCCCAAGGGCAGGCGACTCCTCTCTTTGTGGTGCTTATGCCTAGAAAGTTTTAAATAGGATTCTTCAACTGGTTTATAGCTCTCTTCAACGCCCAATAGTGCTGCTCGAGTTACTACCTTTTCTTCCTCTTCTACAACAGTTCTAAATGACCACTATCTCTACCCCTCGCACTGTTGAAAAGTAACTAGGTTCGGTCTTCATAATGACATGTGTCATTGTGATTTTATGTAATTGATGAAAAGAAAGAAAAATAAAATTATTATTATGCTTGTCTCAAGGGTTTCATGAGCAAGGAATTTTATTTTAGTAATGGCTCCCATTGTGAGCCTCTAGGATTAAGTCATCTAGTCATAAAAGTCAAATTGAGTCTATGTCATGTATGAAGGACCCTTCTTGGGCATATTACACTTAAGTAAGAGTCAATAGAAATGTCAAATAGCCCTCGAAGACAAGCACGAGGCATCCCTCTTCAAGTCGGCTTCAAATGTAATTAATTGTCTCCTAACAATCATGTCAGCTTACCTTCTTCAGGTCAACTTATTTAAGTGGCAAACCACTGTAAATAGAGTCATTTGAATTTCAGTTAGATATAGATTTTTGGACAAGAGTTTAAAGGGTCTGCAATTTGGACAAGATTATAGTGTGAAGATAAGACTGCAGTAGGGTGCAGCGCGAGGTAAGTACTGAAGTAGAAGTGCGAGGTACAACAGGAGAAAGAGCTAAGAAAGGATAGCAAGAAAGTGTGTAATCTGAAGCATAAGACAACAATACAGTGCAAGATAAGGCAACAATGTAGTGCGAGGTGAAGCAATAGTATAGTGCGAGGTAAGGTAGCAGTACAGTAAGTAGTGCAGGGGTAGTAGAGCAATGCAAAGGTAAGAAGGTAAGGGAAACAATATAGTCCTCTAAGGTCCTCAAGGAAGCCGAAGTAAGGAACATTTCTGAAGCAGTGAAGAGGAAACTGAATTCTAAAGGGTAGCCAAGAAAGAGGAAGAAAAGGAAGAAAAATCTTATCAAGGACGTTTTGTGTCTTGGTCTTGGAAGGGCAAATAGGTCAAGGATCTTGGTCTTGGTATTCATTAGTTGGAATCTCCATAAGAAGAATTTGTGCGGGTTTTCCTCTCAAAGAGTGAGAGGTTTTAGCCTTCGCTGACAACCTATATTTTGTGTCTCTTGCCTCTTTATGGTTTTATGCATTGGTAGTTGTTTGATGAAGTAGAACACTAATAACTTAAGTAAAAGAAGATCCTAATCTAAAGAAGTAAAAGCACTGACAAGCAGTTACTAATATAAGAGAAATCACCTAATATCATTGCCCTAGATTTCTCAACACCCATAGCTTCTGCGTGCCAGGAGGTTTTCTCTCCCTTCGTGTATTTTGCGTGTGTCTCTTTGTTTTCCCCATTGCTCTAGAGTACGCATAAATCTACCCTTTTTATAATTTCTGGGTTCTTTCCCTTTTCCATCCACGACTAACTGCCCCCTTCTCAACGATTTCGCAACAATCCCCCCCGTGGAAAATGCAACCCATGCTTCTTTAATGTATTTTGTCCTATTTTGCTTGCTAAGGGAGTCAAAGGACGCCTGGTCCTATCCCTTTTTCTTTTAGTTAATTTATGGCACCATCAACCCACTCAAACAACTAGGACTGATATTTAAAACAACAATTCCCTCAGGTAATCTCCTGCCTCAAGCAATGGAATCTGTGTTCCTCTCTCAGCCTTTTAAAGTATTACAATTATTTACAAGAGAGAAATATTAACCAGTGGATATCACAGGCATTTTGTTACTTTTTCAATGAGTTGGTTTCTTTTCTTGTGAGTGGAATTAAAGTACTTATGATTTTATTCATTTAGTGAAGGAAAACAAACTGGGATCTAAAGGTTTCATATTCAAAGGATGCAGATTATTGACCATACTTCGTCAATAGTCCACGAGAGCAATGTACAAGGAAGTGGAGAATTTTTTTCAAAGATTAAAGTCATCAGTCAGCACTAACTCATCATTGTAAACCCAATTTCTATAAGGTCTATTATAAATGTTATTAGTATGACCATTTAATTATGTAACAACACCTAGTTAAGCCTCTGATTTTGGCAAAGGATTTCATCCTAGGAAGTTTTTTAACTTCCTTGAATTATGTGCGTTCGTAAACACTCATAATCGACAAAGTTTTTTTTCTAGCTATAACCCCAAAGCTAGGATGGAATTCGTTGACAAGGTCTTAGGTGAGTTCTAGCATTTATCAAGTCTATTGTAAAAGTGTGTTTAGGAATAATTTTTGTGTATGGTCCTTTGTAATCAGAACACCATGGCTAAATTATTTTATTATAAGCACATTTGGTTTCATACTAGATCATATTGTGTCGCAAAATGAGGTAATGTCTTCAGGGTTTGGTCTAAATGTGTATTTCCTTTTCTAAGGGCTAAATTAATTGTAATATTTTGATGTAAAAATATTCAAATTATTTTATTATAAGCACATTTGATTTCATACTAGATCATATTGTGTCGCAAAATTAGGTAATGTCTTGAGGGTTTGGTCTAAAAGTGTATTTCCCTTTCTAAGGGCTAAATTAATTGTAATATTTTGATGTAAAAATGTAAAAATATTTTAATGCATGGTCCCTCGCAATTGGACACCATGGCTAAAATATTTGAGGGTGGAAAAATAACTAAATCCCCTCTAGAGTCAATTAATTAAATTTTTTGGCAAAATTAAATAAAATCCTAAGCTAGAAAATTAATTAATTTTGAGTCAAAAATTAATTATAGAGAAATTGATTTATCTTCAAGTGGAAAATAAGCAAATTTTTTTTGGGTCAAAAGGAAGTTAAGTTTTAGAGGTCCTCCACCAAGGGAAAAATTGATATTTTAAGAAAATTTGAGCCCTTGGACCTTGGTGGTTAAGTCAAAGTCAATTTTTTGAGGAAACTAATCCAAAATATTAATCTTTGGATTAATAAAAAATGGTCTTTAAGAGAAATTCGAATTTTTCCTCAAAAATAAAAATTTGACACTAGAGATTAAAAGAAGATCAAGTTATTTTCGATGGTCGAGATTATTTTGACAAGGATCAAGCCAACTAGCCGTTATTTTCCACTTGGAGGGTTTTTCTCTATATAAAGAAGCTATCTAGCTTCTATTTCCCATCTTTGGGTGAAGTAATTTTCTATTGATGTACTAAGTTTCTGCTCAACTGGAATTATTTTTCTCATAATAGAAAGACTTTGGGGTTTCAGTTCATGGTGTTATTCTATCCGTTGATCTATGGTATGTGCTAGTTTGTGTTTACACTCTATATTGTATTGAATATTACAACTGTTATTTCATTTGTCGGTGATAAGAACATTCTATTGGTATGAGTTATCTTAGGTGATTTATTCACTATATGATCTAACAGTTTATTTTAAGATTGAATAGAGATTTACAGGTATGCTAGCCTTTGGGCTCCAAGTTCATAGACTATGGGGAAAGACCCATTTTGTTTGGGCTCTAAGTTTTCATTGTGACGAACTAATTTAGTAGGAGGGTTTTGGCCGGTTATATTTTTCAAAATTATTCATCCATGAAATTTATTTAAAAAAAAACCCTCAAAAATTATATTTTGATCTTGGGCTACAAAGATTTAATTTGCTAATGAGAGCTACAAATTTTATTTTGTAAATATTGTAGATATTTGTGAATTAATCTAACCCTTGTTTCAATTTTGTAGCACTTGGGGTTTTGGGAATTTTTTATTTTTTATATATTTGGGGTTTTGGGAATTCTTTGTATTCATTTTGTATGTGAATCCTCAAGCCACCAAGAGAAATAGAATTGTTCTGAAGAAAATAGCCCTAAGGCTAGGGTTTGAAGGATCTCTCATTCAAGTGTGACGCCTAGCCTTCTTGAGCAAATTCATTGGGGTTTTGAGGTAGATTTAGGCCTAGGAAGACAAGATCTACCCTCTAGACCTCCTCCAAGCTCAACGTTCAGCTAAGAAAGGAAGACGCTGGCCCTATAATGTGAAATTTTGGCATTTTTGGGCAATTTTTTTGAGTTTTCACTAATTTTTGTTGTCTTTGTAGGGGTTTCAATTTTTGTTTAGGCCTCCTAGGCCTAGCTGTGGCCTTTCTAGCCTTTGTCGCAACCTCCTTTGCTTTACCAAGTGAGCCGCAAGCCTTCTTTAGGCCTGCTGTGAGCCCTAGAGGCCCCATTTCTTGAGCCACAACCCTTTTTAGGGCCTTGATCCCTTGCTGTAGGTATATCTCCCCTTGTTGTGGCCTTAATAGGCCTCCCATCCACCTCGGCTGCCCTTGTTGGCCTCCCTTTACCCCTGCCGCAGGCCATTAGGCCTCCTTTCCCTTGACGACAACCTGTTTAGGGCCTTCCTCCTCTCACTGTAGGCCTACAAGGCCTCTCTCCTTCCATCATTGCCCTTCCTTGGCCCCTCTCCCTCCATCGTTTGCCTTCTACCCTCATCGTTGGCCACTTTAGCCCTCCTCTAGCCCTCATTCAGTCATTGATTGAGTCTATATTGGTTTGTTACCTCTTAACACTTGTTTCGCAGGCATTTCAAGTGTTTTTTGGGGAGCTAACTTTGTGTTTGCAGGAAGACACTTTCATTCGAAGCCTAGTCATTCATCTACAAGGCCATTTGGCCTAGTGGTTTTCCCTCTAACCCATCCTTTCTCATCACTATTGTATCTACAATTCTGAAGCATATTATTGACAGTGGTATCTTCAAGGCCTAAACATATCTAAAATATTACCAAATTCATTAATCTTTCACTTAAGGCTATAAACATTGGTTTTGTAGTTCATTGGTTGCACATAAGTGAAATTTTGGAAGACTCTGATAAAAAATTCAGGTCTGATATAATCACCTACAACCACCAAAAGTCACCTACAACAATGACAAAATTACATGACAGTTAACTTGCAATCACATTTCATGATTCATCATTGATAAATCATTGACATTGGTTGGGCTTGCATTTGCTTGGCATATTTTGTCATTTTTGGGGGACCGCCATATTACTCTGGGGTCTAATATATGCATCATAAGGTCTGATCATAAGTCTGACAATGTCGTGAAAAGTAGTAGACAATCATTTAACTCCATTGGGCATATTTGTTTATGATCTTGTTGTCGGCAAAGTAGTTTGAGTAAGCTTCCTCTCTAGTTCTTCTCTTGCATGCATTTGGATTCTTACACTCAAGCATTCACTGTTAGCAATTTCTCTTAAGATAAGAACATGAGTACTTAGGATAATTGGCTAAGATAATTTTGTTGCTCTTGTTCTCTCAAAGTATCATAAGCTAAAGAGTATCATTGTTGAGTAGTTCTATTGACACCTAATCATAGGGATTAGGTGGATAGCTGTAATTAGTGTAAATAAATAATAGAAGAAATGGAGAGTCATCGGGAGATGAACGAAAGAGTCTCTCCCTCTTGTATATAATAATGAACAACTTGAATGAATAGATCAATCACATTTGAGGAGTTACCTCCTGGCTTGACATCGTATCAGAGCCAACCTCTATTTTTATTTTTCTGCATTGTAACTCCTGTCAGTTTCTTGCCCTCTGTCTCTTTTCTCTACCGAATCTCTGCATTTGGACAAACCATCCATATTCAATGCCTAACACTCATAGAAGTTGTTTGGAGCGGACCTGTAAACAATAGTTGAAGTCGTTGAAGCCTTGGCGCTGAGAGATGGAACATGTGCGTTAAAAGATTGTGAGCTGGGTCGAAACCTAGAGGTGTTGCGATGTTTGGTAAGTGCTTTCAATAATCATAATTCATTATCAAGCAGAAGATTGATGGTCAATGGCATATATGGTGAATGCATGAAGTTTTTAGTCAGTTGAATGGCGCTGTACACTGGAGTGACTGTATATGCGGTCCCCTCGGCTCCGACAAGTGTATTCACTATCCCACGGTCCCCTCACTCTCCTTCCGTTGCAATGTATTAAACCACCTCTATGCACTCCTCTCCACTGTGCAACAGAGCCCTATGGTATCATATCCCGCACAACGTTTGGCTCCTACGCTGTCCTATAAACACGCTCAGCTAATACGCTTCATATCCTGCACAACGTTTGGCTCCTACGTTGTCCCATAAACATGCTCAGCTAATACGCTTCATATCCCGCACAACATTTGGCTCCTATGCTGTCCCGTAAACATGCTGTTCCATATATATAAGGCTGGTATATATATACGTTGTCTCCTACGCTGTCTGGTATATAACATTGTTTCATATATAATGCTTGTTGCCTTTGGCTCCTACGCTGACTCCTACGCTATTTGGTATATAACATTGTTTCATATATAACGCTTGTTGCGTTTGGCAATACTTCTATTGTTAATATATCAGAGTGCAATTTTTAACCACCAAAAGTGCATTTTTTATATATTGGCAGCAGTGCACTTTTAAAAAAAAAATGCATTCATTGATATCTATTGTGGGAGTGGTTCTCACCGGGAAGGAGAACTATCTAGAATGGTCACGGAAAATCAAACACACTCTCATTTTTAATGAGTTGTGGAAAGGAGTGTGTGTTGGAAACAGAGACAAAGAGCCATAACAACCTACCTCAAACAAGGAATTCGCCATTTAGGAAAATAAGAACACCAAGGCTTATGCATTGATTGCAGCATCAGTAAATGAAGAGGTGAGTCACCATATTTCTCCATTTTCAAATGCTTTCAAAGCTTTACAAAAACTGAAGGAACTCTTTGACTCACATTCTGCATTTGAAGTTGTTCAACTCATGATTAAACTCTTCACCCTTGAATTACAAAATAATGATCCTCTTGCTATTGCATCAAAAGTAAAATCTATAATGCATGATATCAAAGTCACTAATGTTGAACGGGATATTCCTCTGATAGCTTTTCTCAAGGCACTTTATCCCACTTACTCAAATTATCTTGGGTCATTGCATGCTAATGGAAACCATAAAGATATTACCTTTGACTCCCTTGTGAAAAAAATTGTTGAAAGAGAGAAAGCTTTTGGGAAGAAGACAACTCATGAGTCTTCTGAAGAGGCTGTGTGCCTTGCTCATAGAGAAAAGAATCTTGCTCAAGACTCTTCCAGAGGAAGAGGTGGTCAAAGAGGAAGAGGAAGAAATTTTAGAGGCAGGGGCGCAGACACTCTCAAGGAGAAAAGTCAGATTTGCACTACATATGCTGCAAAAGAGATGGATCACATGATGCATCCACATGCAAGTTGCCTTGGCACAGAATTGAGCAGGAAAAAAACCAACCCAAAGGTAAAACTAATGACAAAGAGAAAGGTAAAGCACCTGAATCCGCTCACTATGTTGTGGCACATTGTAATATTGGAGTAAATGAAGGCTTATTTAATGCT
>APFE030648563.1:0-13994 GCA_000404065.3 Pinus taeda | reverse complement strand
TCCCCAACAGAATGGAGTAGCTGAAAGAATGAATAGGACAATCTTAAATATGGTGCGCTCCATGATGTTTTTCAAAAATGTAAAATTGATGTTTTGGGTTGCTGCAGTTCTATGTGTTGTATATGTAAAGAATAGATGTCCATCTAATACTATTAGAAACAAGACTCCCTTTGAAATGTGTATGGGCACATTCCTTTGGTAAAGTATCTTAGGGTCTTTGGTTCCACATGTTATGCCTTGATACCAAAGGTACATAGAAACAAACTTGGTGCAAGAAGTCGTAAGTGTATCTTCCTGTGGTATTCAAACACCTCCAAAGCATACTGTCTCTATGATGAAGTCAATAAAAAGTTTGTTGTATCTAGAGATGTAATCTTTCTTGAATAATCCAAAACTGACAATGTTGTTGAGCGGCAACTTGATCGCTTGGATAGATTCGCAAATGCAAAATCATTTCAAGAATTTGATAATCAGATTCGACATCTTGAAGGGGGGATTCCTATAATAGACCAACCTGTGGAATCTTCTTCTGAAGCACTCTCTCCCTTGCATGAAACTCCAACAACAGATGATACTTTGAGTGATGTGATTGACAGAATTGGGAGACTCAATCTTGATTCAGCCCCCAACTTAATCAACGGAGCAGTTTGGACCATCTGAGAAAGGTCCCCCAAAGTGGTTGACAAAGACATTTGAAAGTGTTCATCCTGATGAGGTTGGAAAGATAGGAGCTAGAAATTCAAACCGGCAGGATGGAGGTGATGTAGATGAGTCTGATTCACATGTTGATATGGATGTTTCTTATGATTGTGAATTGAATTTGTCGACAGATTTTGAACCAACTTCCTTCACAGAAGCTGCTTCTCATGATGAATGGAAAGAAGCAATGCAAAAGGAGTATGATGCCTTAATAAAGAATGGCACATGGAAGCTGGTTGCTCCTCCATTGGGAACCAAACCAATTGGCTGCAAGTGGGTCTACAAGAACAAGTATAAAGCTGATGGCTCACTTGACAAGCACAAAGCCAGGCTTGTGGCAAAAGGTTTTGCACAGAACGAAGGGGTCGATTATGAGGAGACTTTTGCCTCCATAGCAAAATGGGCTACCATCCGGACACTCTTTGCCCTAGCAGCTTAGAATGGTTGGCAAGTCCATCAAATGGATGTAAAAACTGCTTTTTTGAACAGAGATCTAAAAGATAATGTTTTTATGTCCCAACCTGAAGGGTTTGCTGTAAAAGGACATGAACTTAAAGTATGCAAACTTGTGAAATCCTTGTATGGCCTCAAACAATCACCGTGAGCCTGGTATGAAAAACTAACTGAGCATCTTCTGAAACCCAATTTCAAACATTATAATCTTGATGATGCAACTTTGTTTGTCAAGAAGGTTGGCAAAACAATTGTATATCTTGTGGTATATGTAGATGATCTTTTGATGACATGGAACAATGAGAGCTACATTGCATCCATAAAGAAGGAATTGAGGAAAGGTTTTGAAATAACTGATTTGGGCTATGTTCATTACTATCTTGGTATTGAAGTAACTCAACATGAAAAGTCCATATTCCTTTCTCAAAAGAAGTACATTGGAGATCTGTTGAACAGATTTGGCATGACTGAATGCAATCCTCTAACTACTCCAATGGAACAAAACTTAAAGCTCATATCCATTGAGGGAAAAGAATTTGAGGATGCAACAAAGTATAAACAACTTGTAGAAAGTCTCAATTACCTAACTACTACCGGACCAAACATTTCGTTTGTTGTTGGAATCCTCTCCAGGTTTATGCAAAAGCCTTATGAGGGACATTGGTTTGCTGCGAAAAGAGTTCTAAAGTACTTGAAGCGAACTCAAGACTTTGGAATCTAGTACACACAGGTGGGAGAGTTCAGCTTGATTGGATACTCTGATTCAGACTTTGATGCAGACAAAGAAACTGGGGTATCTACTTCAGGTTATGCTATGAGTCTTGGATCAAGAGCTATCTCCTGGAGATCACGCAAACAATCAGTTCCAGCAGATTCTACAACAGAGGCAGAATATGTGGCAGTAACTAAGGCAACAAAAGAAATTGTGTGGCTCCGGAAAATTCTTGAAGATTTGCAGGTAAAACAAGTACAATCGACTCCACTTATGATTGACAATACCTCGGCAATAAAGCTGGCGAAGAACCCAAAGTTCCATGATCGAACGAAGCACATCAATACAAAATATCGTCTGATTCGACATCATGTTGAGGCCAAAACAATCCATCTCCACCATTGTTCCACTAATGAACAGATTGCAGACATCTTCACCAAAGCGCTTGGAAGAGAAAAGCTCGAAAGATTCAAAACGATGCTTGGACTCACCAACATCCCTTCAGATTAAAGGGGGGGAATGTTGACACCTAATCATAGGGATTGGGTGAACAACTGTTATTAGTGTAAATAAATAATAGAGGAAATGTAGAGTCATCGGGAGATGAACTGAACAGTCTCTCCCTCTTGTATATAATAATGAACAACCTAAATGAATAGATCAATCACATTTGAGGAGTTACCTCCTGGCCTGACAAGTTCTAATTGTGAGTTTGGTGAATATGCTCTCTTTCTCTCATTGATAGCTAGCATTATTGTGACATTTGTCTTTGAGGAAAATTCTCACTTGTCATTGCTATCATATTGCTATGTACTTTGGTGTACTAACTTCTTGTTTCTTGCAACTGATGCTTCACATCTAAGTTTATTATCTTGCTAATCAAGTCACTCTTAAAACACTTAATTGATCATTGTAGTTGTGATAAGAGTAATCTTGAGATTATTTAAAGAATTCCTAATTGTGTTCATAAAGAATTGAAGTTTCCTCTTTTGTCTCTAATTAGCACATTGGCATTGTCATTTCATGAGAAATCAATTACCATTGTAATTTTGGATAAATCTCAACAAGTTGCTAATTGTGTTGAAAGATTATCATTGTCTAATATCATCGTTAAACATTGGACTTGCATATCTATTGTTATTTCATGAGCACTTGTCTATTGTGATATTTGTAATCTTGTTAACATTTTTTGGCGCCATCTATTTGGTTTGTTGAACACTTTCTTTTGGTGAAGATTGTCATTATAAATTGTGAAGTATTTCTCTTCATTGCTCTAATTTGAATTTACTTAAATCATTTAACAACTTCACCTTAAGGATAATCACTCATATTTTGCATCCACATTCTAGTATTAGCCTTGGATTAATTAATTTACCTCCAAGCATAAGCTTGGTTGAAAGACTTTAGGACCACCTTTCTCACCCAGCTTGCAAAGTCTATAAATTTTCTTGTGGTTAACACGGTTACCTTGCAGTCGTCAGAGTCACAGTCTCTGCAGCGCCGGAGGCATCGGATGGTGAGAACTCCAGGGAAGGTTATAGTTAATATAGTCTTTGCTGTCTTTCCCTGGGTTTCTCTCCACAACTTACACTGGAAACTAGTTTCAAAACAACTGAGAGGAAGGATTCATTTAAATAGGCATCTAACTTAAACTTTATCAAGATCTTGCATTTCACTTAGTTTTATGTGTCACATTTCATATAGGATAGTGAACATCCTAAGCAACAACTGTTCATCCGGTGACTTGGTAAATTTACATTAAGCAAGTAATTTGACTCCATTAAGGCATTGGTCTCTCATAATTTAATCTAATTGTGCGAATAACTGAACTTGCTAATCATAATTAACCAAGTTGCTAGGCCATTCAATTGTCTCTCCTTGACTTGTTGGTTGCTGATAGGTCTTTTATCCTCACATTTCATAGGGACTACCACCCATAACCTGCTGTAGGGAGACAACTAGAATGGAGAGAATGGGGATCAGAGTGACAGCCCCCACTTTGAGTCGTTGTCGCAATCACCTGTACAATTTGGGCGACAACACAGATCATGTAACAGTAATAGACTAATTGGCATTACTGATTTATTAACAAATCCTGTTGTACATGCTTTGTATGTACAATACTTGAACATTTTGATTTCGAAATATGAATCTAATATAAGGATTTGATTAGTGAGTTTTTATATTACATGATTTATAGTATTGAAATATGAATGTAAAATCGTCAAGAAATTATGATTCTTTTTGAATAAAGCTTTTTGCTTGAAGTGGGTCTTATCGATAATTACATTAATTTACATTCAATGTTTTACAGTTATGCATTATCTTTGTTTTGTTTTTTATTTTTTTTTCAAATACACATATATGGAATGCACCCTTCACCCCACATCCCCATGCACGTTGTTTTTAACACTGGCATCCCTCTATTCACACCTGCAACAATGAACTCTGGTTACCATGATCTGAATAAAGGGGATAACAGCATGCAGTGATTTTGGATTAGAGTAAAAAGGGTCTCTGTTTAAGTATCATAATGCTTTTGTCTGGCGGGCTTCTTTTACTTCAGCATTTTCAAATTCTCAAAATGTTCTGGTCACATGTCTTTGAATGATGGAATCCAATATTATTTTTATGACAGGCCGCAAGTCTTGATGCCATTCCTCCTCTTTTACTTGGAGGCCAGTTGACCATACAAGCAGTGGTGAGTCTTTGCTTTTTGGCATATTCTTGAAGCAGTGTTGTTCATTTTTAATGTTTAAGCAGCCAACTGGGAGAAAATGTTGTGGTAATTTTTTGTGGCTATAGGTTTCAGACATGGAAATATACTTGACAACGACAGATAATGCAGTTCGGGCCAGAGGTAGCTTCCTCCATGCCTGTCTGTATGGGATGTGTATGCTGGTGGAAAGGAAATCATCTATTTATTTCATTGCTTCTTGTTTCCATATGAATGGCATTCTTGCATCCATTAAGCCAGTTTTTCTTGGCTAAATATCGCCTTTAAATTTTTTATGCAAGGGAATGTGAAATGAATTAATCAATAGAAATTTTGAAAGACTAGAATACCATAGCCTAAAATGGCCAGGAATGCATGGTTGAAAGTCTGCTAAAAACAGCCTGGAATTGCCCACAAACTAGCAAAGTCTCTGAAATGTTCAAATAGATGCTCTTGTATAGTTTTTTGAAACTTATGTAGTTAAAATGCACAGCACAGTGTGTTTGATTACACACTATATTATTTCTCAAAAACTAAATTCTCCCAAAGAATGTGGACAAATTGCATTGTGGAAGGTGGACTACGTGATAATTATTATCCCATACACCCTGTTTGCAATTTGTTTTGTTGTTTTTTTGTGTAATTGTTGATGTAAGTAGTTTTCTGTTCATAGTTTATCACACAGCTGCCTTAAACAAGCTTTTCATGCTTGTAGTACCAAGCAACATCCCATGACTCGCGATTGCAACTAATCAAATTCACCAGGCCTGCAAGCAGCCAATGTGATCTACAAATGATTTCGTATGTTAATTCACTGGTTAACTGGTGTTTGGGTCCCTTTTTATAAATGGATTAACATGGTCAATATCGTCCAATTGTTGACACAACTTTCAGAGGATGTCAAAAGATCAAAAGTGACTAACAAATCAGTTTTTAAATGTCAAAGAAAGAAAAGTGGGAGCATAAGGTAGACCACTATCGGATGAACTAAGCTATAGAAGAAATAGGATGCTGCTACAATAGGTGAAGGTAAGATTGTCTCGAGTCTAAAGAAGTTCATGATTTCTAGAGACTAATCAATGAGATCTAACAAAGTGGAAACCATAAAGGTCATGTTAGTTTTCAGAGAATGATTAATACTGCAATGAATTTCTAAATATTAGTTCAAACTTTGCCAAATGACATAGTAAGTTCAAATGTGGGCAACACAAACTCAAGTTAGAGGATTTACAGTTTGTTGGATGAACTTTATTTGGAACTATCCATTAAAACGGATAAATTAGCATGACAGTTTTCTACTACCATGCATGATACTTTCTTTATTGTTGTGCCTATACTAATTCACGTGGTATGGATGGAACATAGATGTGATCATATTGTGAAACCTTAGTAAGAGGTTGGGGTTGGCAGTGGACACTATGGGGGTAGACTGACAAGGTCATCATGTGTTCAATTTAGGAGAAGAGAGTTGGAGAGGTAGAAAATATAGGCTGACAGGTGGTAGCAGAAGGTACAATGCATATATAAGATCTCCTCTTAGGAATGATAAAAAAGACAACTGTGTTTGATAGTTATTTCAGTGACAATTTTTGTCAAACAGTTTGTTTTCTCACTGTTGTAGGTGTAAATTTGGTTTGTTTAACTCAATGATGTATATGATAGACAGTCTGTTAAGTGTAGGTATGTTCTATGCTTAGAGCCATTTATTTCAATTTTCATAGTTAGCTCAATATGTTTTTCAGATTAGCAATCACATTAGCATTAAAGTAAACTGCAGATAGAACATAAACATAAATTGCAGAAGACAAGCCAAGACAAGGACACAAGATGTGGCGCCAGCCAGGGACAAACCCCATTGTGGGGAAACCCTTGATCAATTCTTCTTATATGTTCTTCAATAGTTCAGCAGGGGGAGAGAGAGATAGTGCATTTACAACAAAAGTCAACACTTTGACTTATCTAGATAAGAGCATAGATCATTTTTAAGAAGATGACACATGAGATCAGTTGAAGACATGTTGCTTCAACTGATTCTCCAAGGTGACTCCTTCACCTATCATTGTGCTGCATCTCGTCATCATGCTGCACCTCACCATGCTGCACCCATCATCACAACGCTGGACCTCATGACCATGCTGTATACATCTTACTGCTGCACCTTATGCTGCACTGCTGTCCCAGTGTTTAGCATAGCTGTACCTTGTGCCACTGCTGCACCATGCTGTCACCCATGTACTTGTTGTACGATTGCTGGTTTGTGTACTTGCTGCACCAAGTACCATACTGCTGCCCCTTACAGTCATGCTATCACTATACTGCACTTCATTATCACTATGAAGCTGATCTGATGAGGGCACTAATCTCACTGGATCAGTTCTTAATAAACCCTTGCTATGATGCTATGGCCTATGGCATAGCACATAGCAATTCTGAAGTAAAATCATCAACTCCAAGGAGCAGACTTCAACCCTTTCCTTTACAGTAAAGCTGTGGTTTATCAAACAGTCCTTAGGACATGATTATACCAGTTCCTTTCATCCCATAGTTACCTACAGCAAACATATATTAATGCTGTGATAAGATGTTTCCTTACAACCACCTTTGCTGTGAACATATCTATTAATGAGTGCTTTAGGACTACTTCAGGCTGAACATAAGGACCTCCATTTACAGCATTTTAGGGCTTTATCTGAACCATATATAACAGCAGATTAGTATCATTAATAGATGCGGATTAGGGCTTCCTTCTAGGTCTCAGTAGAGCCTTCTACATACAGCTTTAGGAAACCTCCTCTTATCTGCGGATATTGCTTCCTTGACAGCGGATAGAAGGTGATTTACAGACCTGCGGTTAGGGCTCCTTTAGAGCTTGACTTGACAGTGGATGAAGTGTCCCATAGACTGCGGATTAGGGGACCCTTAGGCTGTGCATTGTAGCTCCCTTAGCGTTTAGGGTAAGGGTTCTTTTCTAGGATAGCGGCTTGACCTTTGCGGTTAAGGCTCATCCTTACTGCAGCTAGGATCTCCCTTTAGGACTGCAGCTAGCTGTGAATAAAACTCTTCTTCCTCTGCGGTTCGGAGCCTCCTTTAGGGCAGCGTCGGTGCTTCTCTTCGAGGACATAATTCTCCTCTAGGACAATGTCCATAGGGCTAGCTTCATTGACTGTAATAGGGCAGCATAGGTGCTTCTAGAAGACCTTTTTCTTCTCCACGTCTAGGGCTCTTTATGGCAGTGTTAGGCCATCATTAGGCCAACGTATATCCTAGGGCACTCCCTCTAGATCTCTTCTTCATCAAACCCAAAACAGAATGAAGAGAGATCACAAGAGTGTGTGTGTTAGAAATGACTCTCAAGTCATCTCCTTTTATACTAAAATGTTGAGCACATCTGGGGTTGATTTGGGATGAATTGTCCCATAACAACAATAAATTCATATCTCTATGAATGCTTATCGGAATCAGATGATCTTTAGATCAATCCTACACCTCTCAATGAAAGGGATCCAAGAAAAATGTCAGCTGCCATAAATAAGATGCCCCACATGGAGTTTGGCCCAAGTTGCCAATTTTAACACTCCCTCTCAACTAGGGAGAACTCCATCCACTGATCCACATGTCCGACTGTACTATCTCTGCCGTCAGTGCCTTGCACTGCTCTGCTCTGTTGAGCTCTGCTCTGCTGAATCATGAAGAAGAAGAATTGATCGAGAATGTCTCATACCATTCTCTATTGACCCGAAGTCAGTTTTATTGATCCCAGATCAATATCACAAGAGAGTGTCTCAAACCTCTCATACTGATTTCAGATCAGTTTCATTGATCCTAGATCAATGGAGGTCATCCTAGCATAGGGAGTACGGTAGATCAATGATGTGTCCATCGATAGTACTATTATGATCCCTAACCTCATTTGCCTGCTCATTTGGCCAGATGAGAGGTACTTCCCAATAGTCCAGACTGCATGGGTAGGATGCCTCGACAGGAGAACCATTCATCCTGTCCCTAAGTCGCCTCGAGTATCACAAGGAAGGCAGAGCCATTCACCCTGTACACACTGCACCATTAGGGGAGGGTGAGTCGCCCTATGGTTGTGTGTTGCTCCAGTAAGTACCCCAAGCCCCCCGGAGCTCGCAGAGCTCAACGCATACAACATGCAAGACCCTCATAAGAAGGTCTCTAAACGACTCCAAGTCGTTCGGGAAAATCACAAATTTGACCTTTCCTCGGGGCTTAGAAAAAATGTTTGCGACATGTACATCCGTCTCAATGCGATGGAGCCTCCCCGCTCATCGACGTACCATATCCCAGATAAGGTAGTATCTGATGTCTATATGCTGGAGCAATTATAGAATACAAGATTTCTCAATAATTGAATCCCCCTTTGGTTGACACAAAAGATCACGATGGTATCCATCATGTGTAGAAACAACTCACTGAAGAGCTTCCGCAACTAGGTAGCTTCACACGAGGTCATACTCGTAGCTATGTATTCAGTCTCAGCGGTGCTCAAAGCAACCGTCTTTTGCTTCTTGCTCATCTAGGATATCGAATAGAACTCAAAGAGAACCAGCACTCGGACGTGCTCTTGTGATCCTCCATACTGCCTGCGTAGTCAGTGTTTGAATAATCATGTAGCTTCATATTTTTCACAGTGTATCTCAATCTATGAGAGATTGTGCCCCGAAGATATCTCAGAAGATCCTTGGTACCAATCTAGTGAGGCTCAACCATATATGAGCTTACCATGCTAATTGCAAAATCATATATCCGGACGGAAGTTCACCAAGAACCTCAGTGCTAGAATGAGTTTATGAAACTCAGAGGCATTTCCCAAATCAGGTCTGGCATCCTTACTACATAATTTCTGAAAGTTAAGATCCATCGAGGTAGTCATGAGCTTGCAGTTCACCATTTCAAATCCGGAATCTAACTCCCTCTTACTTTTGAAAATGAGACGGTTTGCACTTGTCAGAAAGAGGTTGTCCATAGAAGGTGCTGGTATAAGAGATCTATCATCCACAACCTTCAAACAATGGTTTGGATCGGTTTCACTCCTAGTGAATCTCAGCTTCATCAGACATCTATCAATCCTCTCATATCAAACCCGGGGTGTATTGCTTCAAGCCATAGAGGGCTTTCTTCCACCAGCACACATGAGATTCCCGATCATGAATCTCAAACTCCTCGGGTTGTTTCAAACCTGTGGACCTGCTACATGAGGGGAATGGTCCCCTTGTAAGATTTTCCTTAGGTTCATCTCAGACATGTACCTTCATGCTACTTTTGAATCTAGGCATCCTCGTCATCATCTGACTTACATCAGGCAAGGCCCCATAAGGTAGACCTTCGGTGCTATAGATGAGATGTGTCAACTGACATGGTCCCCAATGGACCATCCTGCAACTTGATACAATTTTCCAATCTTGAACCCATGAGTAAAAGCATCATAGAAGATTCTATTTCCAAACACGTACCTTTCCATTGATGGATGCCATCCTGAAACCTTTGACGTCCATTGGCGAAATGGAAACCAGATTCTTCTTGTCATCAGGTACATAAAATAGATTCTGTAAATGAATCGAGTTACCCTCATTCAATTGAGGGGTAATATTCCCTACACCCTTTCCAAGATATGTGGCATCGGCTCCGAGTATAATCCCACGGTTGTTTCCATCTCTACCAAATTAGAGAGAGCACCCTTTTATCCGTTGAAGTGCTTTGAAGCATTACAATCAATAAGCCATATTTCCCAAAGAATTTGAAGGAGAGGGCCAATACAAGATAATGCTTCTTTATCTTATCAGAAACAACATCTGATTCTTCATACTTGGGGTTCCTTGCTTTCTTGAAGAGTCGGCCGTTTCCTTGATGACCTGCGTTCCTTGTCATTCCTTCGATCATTGAAGATGTCCTTGGAATGATTGTTATCATCATCAAGTGATGTATTCCTGTCATTCAGACATTCTTTGCATAATGGTTGAACTTATTGCAAACAAGGCATCTACCTTTCCTTCCACCATTATATCCGGACTTCCCATTGAAGTGATCTTTAGGTAGGCCATCAGAAGCTTCTGCTGCGCTATTCTAATAATGTTCTCTGCTTTGACTTCACCCTTGGCGAATTTGAAGAGGGATGAGGAATCCATTGATCCTTTTGTCCTTAACCAACTGTCTTCGGTGATTGCACTTACACTCTTGCTTGGGCTTTGTCTTCACCTCAGCTTTGATACCATGTTAAGTTTAGGTATGTTCTATGCTTAGAGCAATTTATTTCAATTTTCATAGTTAGCTCAATATCTTTTCTAGATTAGCAATTCACATCAACATTTAAAGTAAATTGCAAATAGAACATAAACATAAATCGTAGAAGACAAGCCAAGACAAGAGGACACAAGATGTGGCGCTAGCCAAGGACAAACCCCAATGTGGGGAAACCCTTGATCAATTCTTCTTATATGTTCTTCAACAGAAGTCAACACTTTGATTTATCTAGATAAGAGCGTAGATCATCTTTAAGAAGATGACACATGAGATTAGTTGAAGACATATTGCTTCAACTGATTCTCCAAGGTGACTCCTTCACCTATCATTGCGCTGCATCTCATCATCATGTTGCACCTCACCATGATGCACCTATCATCACAATGTTGGACCTCATGACCACGTTGTACACATCATACTGCTGCACCTTATGCTGCACTGCTGTCCCAGTGTTTAGCACAACTGTACCTTGTGCCACTGTTGCACCATGTTGTCACCCATGTGCTTGTTGTACGATTGCTACTTTGTGTATTTGCTGCACCAAGTACCATACTGCTGTCCCTTACAATCATGTTATCATTATATTGCACCATTCATGCTGCACTTCATTATCACTCTGAAGCTGATCTGATGAGGGCACTAATCTCAATGGATCAGTTCTTAATAAACCCTTGCTATGATGCTATGGCCTATGGCCTAGCACATAGCAATTCTGATGTAAAATCGTCAACTCCATGGAGCAGACTTCAACCCTTTCCTTTACAGTAAAGCTGTGGTTTATCAAACAGTCCTTAGGACATGATTATGCCAGCTCCCTTCATCCCATAGTTACCTACAACAAACATGTATTAATGTTGTGATAAGATGCTTCCTTACAACCACCTTTGCTGTGAACATATCTATTAATGAGTGCTTCTTTAGGACTAATTCAGACTGAACATAAGGACCTCCATTTACAACATTTTAGGGCTTCATCTGAACCATATATAACAACAGATTAGTATCATTAATAGATGCGGATTAGGTCATCCTTCTAGGTCTCAGTAGAGCCTCCTACAAACAGCTTTAGGAAACCTCTTCTTGTCTGCGGATAGGGCTTCCTTGACAACAGATAGAAAGGGATTTACAGACCTGCGGCTAGGGCTCCTTTAGAGCTTGACTTGACAGCGGATGAAGTGTCCCATAGACTGCGGATTAGGGGACCCTTTTAGGCTGTGCATTGTTGCTCCCTTAGACAATGTTTAGGGCAAGGGTTCTCCTCTAGGATAGCGGCCTGATCTTTGTGGCTAAGGCTCATCTTTACTGTGGCTAGGATGTCCCAATAGGACTGCGGCTAACTGTGAATAAAACCATTCTTCCACTGCGGCTCAGAGCCTCCTTTAGGGCAACATAGGTGCTTCTCTTCGATGAGATAATTCTCCTCTAGGACAACATCCATAGGGGACTTCACTGACTGTACTAGGGCAGCGTAGGTGCTTCTAGAAGACCTTTTTCTTCTCCACGTCTAGGGCTCTTTATGGCATCGTTAGGGCATCATTAGGCTAGTGTATATCCTAGGGCACTCCCTCTAGATCTCTTCTTCATCAATCCCAAAATAGAATGAAGAGAGATCACAAGAGTGTGTGTGTTAGAAATGACTCTCAAGTCATCTCCTTTTATACTAAAACGTTGAGCACATGTGGGGTTGATTTGGTTGTTGGCCGACCTTGACGAATTGTCCCATAACACAAATAAATTCATATCTCTATGAATCATTGGATACTTATTGGAATCGTATGATCTTTAGATCAATCTGACACCTCTCGATGAGATGGATCCAAGAAAAATATCAGCTGCCATAAATAAGATGACCCACATGGAGTTTGGCCCTAGTTGCCAATTTTTATACAGCCCACACTAAAAGAACCCTTCTCCTCATCCACGTCTGATTTACTATATGCTCAGAAATGTACATACAAGTATATTCAATGTTTGTAAAAATTTCTCATTTCCCACCTCGGGTTTCAGTTTCACCTTATTTCTCCCATATAGTTAAATGCCCTTTCCCATATCCATACATTCAACAACTGAAAAAATAATTTTTTGCTGAAAACACCAATTCTGGAAATTTTACAGAATGCTGGAAAATGCAGAAATAAAAATCAGCAGGTACAAACAGTGATTTAACACATTTGAACACAGTGATTTTTGGTCAATGTGACCCTGGAAAAACCCCCTACAACTCTTGGGGAAAACCAGTTCGAGAGCTCTTCTTTATTTCTGAAAATGCCTTTTTTACAGTGCGAAATATTCAGCAAAAAATCAGCAAGCAAATTTACAACTTATCTCTTTTCCCGTGCCTCACGGCAAACTGGAAATTACAACAAACATGACAGCAATAAATGTTGTACGGCCTCCTCGATTTTCGTGCCCACTTTCAACCTTAAATATTGCTGTACGACCTGCATTAAATGCGCTATACAGACTGCAATAAATGCGCTGTATGGACCTCGATTTACGTGCAGAAAAACAACAAACTGCTCTATTTCTGTGCAAACCACTCGATTTCTGTGCAAACCAGCTGTACGGATTTCTAGAAAATCGTGCCAAAATCAGCCTTTCACTGTGTGCTGAATCAGTTGTACAAATCTGCTCAACCGCTGCCTTGGAATGTGTGCCAAGCTGCTGTCTCCTTCTCCTCCTTGTCCAGAAATCTCCCTTGCTCTCTTGCTCTCCTTCTCTCAATCTGCTCATGAAAGAATGAATGATCTTTTCCTCCTTTAATATAACTCCAAGTGACTTTTGGGTGATCCAAAATGACTTTTGGGTGATCTCTAAATCCAATGGTTGAAATAGATTTAGATCAATGGCTGAGATTAAATGCACTTTTAAATCTCACTTTCTATTTTTTAATTCACCCCCTTTAATAAAGACCCACTTAGTCATTTATTTCCAAAGTCACTTTTTCCTTTCTAATTTTACATTAACTTTATTAAAGTCACTTTAAAATTAGACTTTAGTAGCTTTATCACTTAAAGTCACTTTTAAATTAGATTTAACTTTATAAAAATTATAAAGTTACTTTAGGAGAAAAATTAAATTCTTTTGGACACTTTTCCCTAGGCCAAAGATCAAAGCCTTAGGGAACCACCTGTCCTCCGGTACCAAATCTCA
>APFE030648558.1:60408-73001 GCA_000404065.3 Pinus taeda | reverse complement strand
TCTTCGACAAACATAGCGTTGGAATCCAAGTAAGTTTCTTTTACCCACTTGTTAATTACAACTAGGAACCTGCAGTGTAGCATTGTTTGATTGTTGCTAGACCCCCTTTGGGCTAGTAGGGATCGCCTCTATCCGTAGAGGGGATTACCTCTCCAACAAAGTCTCTAGCCTAGACTTCTAGATGTTGTGCATTAGGTTCCAAAGCATTTTTATATTCATTAAATTTATTTTATAGTTGATCTTTTTTAAAAATTTTCCTTTCAGGTTCACCGCATGATGTGTATATAATTCCTAAAATGTAGTCTAAGATGATAAACAAATGTTTAATCTTCTTTTGGCAATGAAAATCCTATCTACTAAGGAAAGAGAACTGAGGGTCTTTCAACAAAGAGCACAGAGCACACACTAAATGCACTGTCCTAAATCAAACCAAGCAGTCTAAATGCAAATGCACATGCATGTATTTGTTTTCAGCCTTCTTAATGTATGAAAGACAAGAAGAACGCTAAGTGCAAATTTGAATTATTTTCCAAAGCGACAATACTAACAAATTTATTTTTCAAAATGAAATGAAGATAAGGATGACACTTTGCGATTTCGAAATAAAAATTGTTTTCGACACTTGAAAAACTACTAATTCAAATCACATACAAGAGTAACAGTACAATCGACTATCAAGAACAATGGGATTCTCTTCTATGACCGAAAACGACACTTGACACTTCCAGATCAAGAAACAACAGTCTGATTATGCTACTTCTTTGCAAAAGAGAACTGAAAATGGCGCACAATACATAAAAAACACTTACAGTTCTTTGCACAATGGAGGCGGAATGATGGAAGAGAAGAGGGTTTCCACAGAGATATACTGACCACAGACAGCAAAACTCCTTAATAGAACTGAAAAGAGTGAAGAAAAACCAAAGTCTGAAGGTAAGATTAACCTTCCTTGACCATCACACCTCTCACACAGGGAATCCAGTATGCAGCGCACCTACTGTACACAGGAAGTGCGATGCATACAGACTGCCTTGAAGGGAAGGTGCGATGGTACCAATGCGAGACTTTTATCCAATCTTTGATCACAATTTGCAGTTCAGTTTAGGGATTTAGGCCGAGTAAGTGATGTTCAGTAAATATAAATCACAGGGGTTGATCTAAGGAGGTTACTAGAGCCACCACTTAGGGCAATTAGAGTGTTTGCAGATCGATTGTTCAATTTATAAACAAAACTCGAAGATAGACTGAAGCAGCATTGATCTAATTTTCATTTGCATAGCAAATGCAGTTCAAAGGCTAGCTGGCTTGACTTCAAGCTCCGTCTATAAGTTTATAAAACAAACAAAAGTAGACTAACAAACAATCTATTCGCTCCCCAGCGGAGTCACCATTTTGGTACCGGGAATAGTGTCCACTTAGAGCTGCTATTACCACTAAGACTAGTAGCTATCTTGGAAACAAACAAGTTAAAACTACTTTCGTTTTCCTTTATGAAAAATAGACAAGAGGGGAACAGAGGACACCAACCTTTGTCTTGTGCTTGGTTCCTTGCTCGGTTCCTCTCCTTCTCGATAGATCTTTGCTGCTCCTTCTTTGTCTACATAGCTTCAGAGAGCACCTGTGGAATCAAAGTAGCATAGTACTATCGAAGAACAGAGATCTATATTCATAAACAACACAGGACCAGATATGTATTAACCACACAAATGCATATACAATCAAACATACAAGAATGTGGAGGAAAACTTGAATAGATTTATTAATATCAAGAATAGTAAGAGGATTACAACCAATTGTTCTGACCCAGCATCATCCTCCAGCAAGAAAGCCCTTCTTCTCCTCAAGTAAATCTTAGATCACCCAACACTATGAAGTTTCACCAAAAAACCAACAACACTTCTCTACAAGATACAATATTCCAACCTCTGGATCTCTGTGATGAGGGATCCATATATAAATGATTGTAGGAGGGTGAGTCAGCTTCTGGGATTTGATTAGTTTCCTCTCTCTGATAGTTCTTTATTCCACTTGGAGATTGATGATCTCTTACTCATCCCTGGTCGAAATCAGAGAGGCAAGTGTCAGAGGGGAAGTTTCTGGAAGATTCTATGATCTTCCACCTCGCAAACTGTCTCTACCATTTGCCCATTCTCGCCCATCGCACCCTATAGAGGGGCCATCCAGTATGCATCGCACCCTTTACACTGGGAAGGTGATATTCATCGCACCCTCTGCACTGGGCATTCGATATGGTCCATGTTTGACCAGTTCTGAGCATTTTTTTGTGGAGAACTTCTCGGAGATGATGTAATCAGTTGACCTTGTTCCTTTAGGTAGTGAAGCAACACTTTTAGGGACTTAGGAGCCCTCCGTTTGTGGACATTTATGATTGGGGTTGCAGTGCCAAAAAATGCCTATAAAAATTTCTCCTTCTTAGCATTACAATATGTTTTTCCTTCTGTTAATTCCATTATATTCATATTCTTCTCTGTATGTGTGCTACAATAGCTGCTAGAAATTATTTCATGCTTCCTTACAAATCCATGTGCGTTGATTTATTAATGCATAATTCTTGTATGAAGGGTTGAAGTATATCTTTGAACTGCTCTATAAGAATCATAGCACCAATCCTCTCTTCAGTCCATTATTTCTTCTTGTAACTCAAACAAGTGTAAAATTTCCCATTTCTTGCGGCTCTATGTTTTCAACATAGAATTATGGATGTTTTGGGCTCTATATGATGAGTTATTATCTTTCCTATTCCTCTCTCATTTACTCAACAAAACCTATTAATATATAATCCCCTTTTAAGTAATCAACCTCTGTTGTTCTATGTGATACTACTGGGAACTGTGTGTGTGAGGGAGTACCTGAAATCCATAACTCATACCTTTGGATGAATGAACCAATCCCCCTCATTATCTTTCATTACGTGACAATTGGAGTGCTGCAAACCCCTCATATATAACCTTACAAGCACTCCTTTATTTAAGATGTCCTAAGCACTGGTCTCTAGGGAGCTTTCCTTTCCTCTTGCTACACTTTTGCTGCAAGTGCAAGATTTAGCAACAACACCAGGGATGAAATCTCATTCTAGTACGAATGTATATCAGTGGTTATCCAGTACTCTTGGGTATATCAAAGGCACTCTAGTATGGCAAGTATATGGGAACGCTCTCACCAAATGATTATGCATTAGACAACGCTAACATGGACTTGTGCTCCTCATACCATTCAATATATATTGGGAGACCCCAGTATGCTTCTATCATTTTTTCACAGGTAATTGAGTCATCCGCTTTGTAGATGTGATACACTAAGCAAAAAAATTAGGGAGATCATTTGTTGTACGTTAAGTCGTTGTTTTCAGCTAAGGTGTATATAATGGTTCATGGATACTTGGTAAACCCTCTTGCCTAGTACACCCATTTTTATTTATTTCTTGTTTTTAAGTTCTAAAATTTAACTACCCTCGATAACGTGACTTACCTATGCAGTTATCCTTGGCCTCATATTTCCTAATTAATAGTAAATTTTAAATATAGGCTCAAATCAACCACCCCTTATTGTTTTTGAGATAAGGTAATCGTGGTCGAACCACCAAGTTCACCTTACATTTCCCTTTCATCATCTGACACTGAAGGGTCATCACAAAGAATCCATCTTGATATTTCACAATCACTTGAAGACCAAGGTCTTGAACTTGGAATTATATCGAGTATTCAACCCCTTTCTTCTTGTCCTCCACCTCGAGACTCATTATTTCCAGAATATGAACTAGAAACTCCTAAGAGTCCAAAAAGATTTGTATTATTCCCTCCGAATCCTCTTTTTTATCCATTGGTCATATCTCCTCAACTGACATATATTCCATACATTAATCCTAGTGTGCCTTTGGAGTTATCTCCAACATCGTCTCAAATTCCCCCTTGCCAACTATTTTCACGCATGGAATCAGTAGGTGAGTTCCCAACCTCTCCTCAAGGTTCTCCAGAAGTCTCAACTACTCACACTCTTGGTGTTGGCAATTATTTTGGATATGACTTTCCACCTGAAGGCTTTTTGTATGTGGGATGTGTACCACCTCCTCCACCACCTGAAAGCAGTGAACCTTTGTTTCCACCTGGTTATACCTCTTTAGCTCAATTGGTTTCAGGTAATCCAAGTGCATATTCACTTTATCACAATCCTATTTAGTCTTCAGGCACCATGCCTACTTTTGGTCCGTTTTGTTTTAGTGTAGTCTCTCAAATTCCTATACTCACCGCAATTTCTTTAGTTCGTGTATAACCGAAAATTACAGTTGGGACAGTTAATTTCCTTATAGGTTCTTCAGGTCCTCCATTAAGTGGAGAATATGTGCCACCACCTATCCTACCACATGGGGGGCAACAACTGCCTCCTCCATATGTACCTCCTATTTCGGGTGGAACTTATGTGAGTGGATCTCAAACTCACGTAACGTACCTTATCCTAATGGATCATCTATTCCATCTAGATCAAGCCAAATCCCATATCAACGACCTCTTTCAACCTATATACCCTACTAGCAAATATACCCTCCGTATGGATCACAACAGCCTCAAAATACACCCTTTACCCAACAGGTAGGCCCCCAAATGCAGCATGGTTCAAATCCATCATTTAGCGCATCTGGTAAATTTCAAGATGGAACCTATCAGTACCAACCTAGAACTCAACAAATCCCATAAGAAAATTTCCAAAAATAACATCCTTATGTACAATAAGGACCTTATGTGCAATAGGGGCTTTATCAATAGCCATTGCAGCAGTAAGGACAATGTTTGTAGCAACAAAACCAACCCTTGTATCAACAAGGTAAACCCTTAAAACAACAAGGTCAGCCCCTGTAGCAGCAAGGTCAGCAATTTTACCATCAGGCTCAACAATTGCAACAAAAACCTTATAATCCATACTCTTCGCAAGTTGTTTATCCACCTTATAGCTTATGGCGGGTCATTATCAACCTTACCCTGGTCAAAGACCACCTTTGTGGGGGGGAAATACACCTTTGTATGGTTATAATACCTCTCAGTGGGGGAAATATCAAGCTCCTTACGGTCAAAAACTGCCACTTTTGGGGAAAAACCATACCAACAATGTTTCAATCCACAATTTGGGCCTTATCAAAGGCCTCCCATGCCTTTCAATCCAAAATTTCCATTTCTAGCAACATTGGAACTACCAGATGTGTCAAGAATCACGAATGATCCAATACTCCATTTGTTGTATTTGCCTTTGGTTCCTACTAAGATTCCTAATGATTATCCAAAATTGGAAGGAAATTCTGGAGAAGACCCCCAGGCCAACGTTATGACTTACCATTTATGGTGTTCATCTAATTCTTGTGTTGAGGACTCTGTTCATCTAAGTCTTTTCCAGCGAACCCTGATGGGTGCTGTCGCGAAATGGTACATCGAGTTATCTCAAGGTGCCTATCAAGACTTCAAATATTTGGCAAGGGCCTTCCTTTCTCACTTCCAGCTACCAATTCTATATTAAACTAGTACCCATCTTCATTAGGGGAGTTTCAAGGTCTAAAATGGGCCTCCTAAGGAAATTATAAAATAATACTCGAAATAATGAAATAATATTAGATTAGATAATCAAATTTTAGAGGGAAAAAAGAAAAAAATATTTTTTCAAATCATATTTTCAACTGATCTCCCTCTGGTTTTACTCAAATTTCGAGCATAAACACTCATTGGATGCATAATTTGATTCCTCTTCCAAGGAGTACCTGTGTTGCATACTTTCGATGGAGCCTACTACATGAAAAATGAGAAGTACATTGAAAATGTGATTGCAATCATGTTTTTCCATGTATGTTTCATTTTTCGTGTAGAAGTGTCCATCAAAAATATGCAGCATGGGTAATATTTGGATGAGGAATTAAATTTTTCATCCAATGAGTACTCCCGCTCGAAATTTGATTAAAATATTAGGAGATAAGTTGAAAATACGAGTTGAAAAAGTAGTTTTATAATTTTATTATTTATTAATTTTTTTACTTTTTTACTCCAAAAATGGTGAATCATCCCCCATGGTTGACATCATCATCTTTAATCCTATTTGTTCTTATTAATTTTATTTTGGTTGTACTTTTTTCGTATGAGGCCCATTTTAGACCTCAAAGTTCCACTAATCCTTACGTCTTTGAAACATAATATTGCTACCCACATCTCTGATCATATCCATGAGTAGAGACGTCAGCATCGTCTTATCAAGTTTGATATACTTGATGAGCCATTAACTGAATGGTTTACCAAATCATTGGTCAATAAAATTTCCAAGGACATAGCTATGAGTGGTTGTGTGACCAAAGATCAAGCCATTTTTCGTGCCCAATATTTAGATTTGGTATATTCCCATTCTGGCATGTTATATGATCTCTTTCCTGATGCTCCGAGACAATCTATGGATCTAGCATCTTCTAAACCTCTAGATGTACCACCTCTCGACGGTATTATTGGGTCAGTGACTCAAACTTCCAGTAAAGCTTCTTTGAAGCAGAAATTCGTTTCAACTATTGCATCCAATCCTCCTTCGAATTCCTCTCCAAATCCTGGTAAAACCTCCGTGGTTAATGCTATTTAGTATACTGCGATAGACAAAACCTCAAAAGGTAAAAAGAAGGGTAAAGGAAAATCCAAATCTGATACCCCAAAACAAGATCCTCCAAATTTGTCTGTTGATGATGCATCTAAACGTAAGCCCAAATATCCTTGCCTTATTCGTAAGGAAGATCATTATACCAAGGGTTGTCGCCATCGTGCTGAAGTTAGTCACTTGCTAAAAGGAACTCAAGGGACACCAACTATACTAAAAAAAACTTTTCCATCACAGCCAACCCAATTGGTAGAACAACCGCAATCTTCTACATGTTGGGTTCTTAGGTTTATATGAGTGGAAAAGTACCTATTTCTATTGCCATTTGGTCAAAATACTATCTGACTCCTCCCAAACAGGTTGTGAAGGAAGAAGTTACTGATACACCTTCCACTTCTACTCCACCTAGTTTCAATCCTCTTCATATTGAGATACCTAGTAATGACTTTGTTATCCGACCACCTACCAAAGTTGTTCTTAGGAAATAATATTACAATATGAATGCGCCAGCTTCCCAGCATTACAATATTTTCAAAGATTTAGCTCAAGCGCCTTCAGTGATGTCTGCCTTTGAAGTTCTCCAGAGTTGTCCATCGCATCTGAAAGAATTACTATCCACTGTAGGAGTAATTGACCCTACTGATTCGAGTCTGATTACTTTTGACCAGGAAAATCATGTTACACATCTTCCACATCAACTTGCCTTTTTAATCCAAGTCATTATAAAAGGGAAGACAATTAATCAAACTGTGATTAATGAGGGTGCTTCCACCTGCATCATGTCTATCTCATGCTTGAAATTTATTGGTTCTTTTCCTCTCAACTAGTCTCCTAACAACTTAGAAGCCTTTGATGGCAAAGGATCTCATCCTTATTGTATTCTCATGAACTTGCCCATAATATTGGAAGGAAAAACCATTAACATACAAGTAGAAGTTGTTGATGCCAATTTGAATTATAACCTTCTACTTGTTCGAAGTTGGACTCACGCTATGTTTTGTGGGGTTTCTTCTTTGTTCCGTGTGCTCTGTTTTCCTCATGAGGGAAAATAGTCACCGTTGATCAATTAGCCATTTTCTCTTCTAGTTCTTCGAATGACAATGTGCCATATGTGGGAAATATTGACATCCCTTATGAGAGTGTTGGGGCAGGTATTTTCAAAGACTCTGCTCTTATAGTAACTGTTTCCCTCCCACCACCAAACATCGCTTACATCAACATGATCTCCACTTCTTACGAGCCTTTGATCGTTCCTCATCATAATCAAGTTCATTCTTTTAGCAATTTCATATCACTCATTCCAACAGAACAAGCCTAACATGCTATTCTTTTAGCTTCAGTGGTCACTTTTGAAAGTCATGCCACTCTTAGTATGCATCTAGACGCGTATTCACAATCCTCTTGGCTTGGTTCTTGGGATTCTTCAGATCCCTTGAATGAGACATTTCCCACTGATGAGGGTATCTCCAAGGTTATCTCCCTTGAGGAAACTACCTGGAATGATGCCCATCATTGTTCCTCATTTCTCCTAAGTCTCAGAGAGATTTCATCATGTTTAGATACCTTTGTTTCCCATACACTGACCCATCAACTTCGAATGCCTATTTTGGTGCACAAAGTTTTATCTGAGGGAAACATGGGGAACATTATTGCTACAATGCCCATCGACATTTCCGTAAAACCATGAATTGTCGAGAACATCCATATCGGGGTTTCTTATTCTACAGATGAGATCAAGATTTACACTACCCTCTTTAATGAGTTCTACGATGTATTTGCCTGGTCATATGAAGAAATTCCTGACATAGATCTGAGCATAGTGTTGCACGAAATTCCTACTTATCCAAATGCAAAGCCTATTCATCAGTGCCTTCACCCAGTGTACCCTAGAAAAGAAGCCTCTATAAAGGGAGAGGTTGAAAACATTCTAAAGGTTGGTTTCATTTACCCCATTCCATTAACATGTTAGGTTTCAAACATTGTCCCTGTGACTAAAAAGAAAGGAACTATTCACATTTGTGTTAATTATCATGATATCATTCGGGAATATCTGAAAGATAATTATCCAACTCCTTTTATATACCATATCATTAATGAATGTGCCGGGAGTGAGATTTTTTCTTTTATGGATGGTTTTTCTGGCTACAACCAAATTAACATTCTTCCTGTCGATCAGCATAAAAATGCTTTTATCCGTCCATGGGGAACCTTTGCCTACAAAAAACTCCCTTTTGGTTGAAAAATATTGGTGCTACCTTCCAAGGAGCAATGTCTTCTACTTTTGATGACATCAAACACAATGTTCAACCATATATTGATGACTTACCAACCCATTCTACTAAGCATCATGATCATCCTAACCACCTTCGATTGCTTTTTATTCGTTGTAGACACTATAATATTCGTTTGATTCTGCATACGTGTGTCTTCTGCATTGAATTTGGTCATCTCCTAGGATTTGTGGTATCTAAGTAAGGCATTCGGATTGACCCACTCAAATTTGAGGCCATTATGAATTACCCCCTCCATCATCTTTACACCAGCTGTAGAGCTTGCCAGGGAAAGCTAATTTCCTTCATCGTTTTGTACCCAATTATGCTAAACTTGCCAAGGGATTTACTTATTTGTTGAAAAGGGGGACCCCATTTATTTGGGATGAAATCACTCAAAATTATTTCGATGCATTAAAGGACACCCTCATTAGTGCTCCTTTACTGCATCCCCCCAATTATCACCACGATTACTTGTTGTACTTGGTCGCAGCCGATAGTACTATTACCATGGCACTGGTGCAGGATGATGATGATGGAAACAAACACATGATTTACTACTTAATCCGAAATCTTATTGATACTGAGACTCAATATGCCCATGTTAAGAAACTAGCTTTAGTAGTTGTTCACATTGTTCAACCCTTTCAACACTATATTCTCTTGCAGAAAACCACTGTGATTTCTGACTACAACCCCATGACCTACATCTTGACTCATTAGTTATTGGGTGGCAAGTATTCTAAGTGGATTGTTATCCTTCAGGAGTTCGATTTGGAATTTGTTACTACCAAAGCAAAGAAATTATTGGTTTTCGTTGAGTTAAGTTGTGACCTTCCCTCTGCAACCACATCTATGAATTTTGATGAGCTCATTCCTGATGAAACTCTCTTTCTCATCAGCACTCTTGACCATGGTACAGGGATATTATTGTTTATCTCCAAAGCCAAATTTTTTTAACAGAGTTGTCCAATTATTAAAATTTTTGCATTCGACATTAGTCAAACACTATTGAATCATTGGTGACACTTTGTACCATGTTGGTGTTGATTCCATCCTTCGTAGATGTTTGACACTCAAAGAAGTTGATAGTGTCCTAAATGAATGCCACTATGGGGCTTGTGGTGGTCACATGTCAGTTTATGCTACTGCTCAAAAAATCCTTCGTGTCAGTTATTTCTGGCCTTCGATCTTTAAAGATTTCATTTTAGTAGTCCAAAAATGTCACGCCTTCCAGATTTACAACAATAAATAAAGCGCCCCTCCCGCACCCATGCACCCAGTTGTTATTGTCAACCCCGTTTCGAAATGGGGTATTGATTTCATGACATGTAACCCTCACTCGGTTGGGGGGCATGGTTATATCATCATCGTCATTGATTATTTTACTAAATGGGCCCAAGCAATGCCCACACGTGATGTTGACAGTAAAATTGCCACTCAATTTCTTTTCAACCGTGTAATATCTCGATTTGGTGTCCCTCAAGTCATCGTTGCTGATCATGGATCTCATTTCCGAAATTACATGATGGCAGAGCTCACTGCTCAGCTGGGTGTGCATCATGACAACTCAACTCCTTATTATCCCCAGGCCAATGGTGAGGTTGAGGCAGTCAAAAAATTCTTAGTTACCATGATTCAACGCACCATTGGGATGGATAAATCAATTTAGCATCTCATGCTATTTTCAAGTCTTTGGGCCTACCAAACCGAAACTAAGACTTCCACCGGATTCACACCCTTTCAGCTGGTGTATGGTCTAGAGGCAACTCTTCCAATTAAGTGTGAAATTCCTTCACTGAAACTAGTTTTCAAATTAGTCCATGATACCTCACCTGAGGAACATTTGATTTGCCTCGAAAGGCTCGATGAAACTTGCCATCTTGCAATGTTAGTAATTTAAGCCCAAAATAAACGAGTTAAGGCTGAATACAATAGAACTGTTTCTCCATGCATTTTTTAAAGGTGACTTGATCTTAATATATGATCAAACCAATGATAAATTGGAAGCTAGGAAATTAGAACCAATGTGGCATGGGCCTTACATTGTCATATGATTTTTACAAAAAGGTGCCTATGAGTTAGTAGGTTATGAAGGATATTCTTCGGCCTTGCTTAGTAGTGGGGAGGCCTTCATTCATTAAGTGGAATAAAAAGAGATAAAAGTACAAGAAACGTTATTTACAATCCTTATACCTCCACACTGGAATATGGATGAAGAATGGAGAGCCAAACTTCAAAAACAAACAATACCACTAAAATCCGGGCAAAAACTCGTACAAAAATGCCTATCCCAACACCCAATTTGGATAATTGGGCCTTCCACAACTTCTCAGAACCTCCCTGTTGCTCAAGGCGAGGTTTCGACCTACTGCCAAGTCACGGTTTGCTACATGCAATGCTTTTGAACTATTTCGTTGATCCCCTATTGTTGGGACTCACAATTGACCTATTTTTGACCTTATCTTTTGCCGTATAATTACCCTTTTTGCAATCATAAGTAAAAGCTTTTATTTCATAATGACATATTAACCCCAAGGTATGAAGTAACCTTCTGCAAGTCTATGTTTAATTGTTTATTTCATATTCGTGAATATCTTTGTACTTATCCTTAGAAACGCTGACTAAATTGTCAAATAATTGTCTTAAGCTTGCAGGATTCATAATGAATAGTTGTTGCAACACTAAAAACAGCAACTACGCAGTTGCCGCAACACCAGCAACAACAATTACCTAAAGCAAGCTATTTTGTAACAGCCACGGACAACAGATGGGAGCTATCTAGAGAATTGTGACGTGGCATAATCAAGCGGAATTCTAAAGAAAAAGAACACAGTCAGCATGAACAGCATGGGGAAATGGCGAAGGAATATGAAGATCCCGAGAAGACATTTAAAATCAGTTACCCGCTGTGTAACAGCTAAAGCTCAAGAAAAGGATGTATTATCATATTGTTGTAACAGCATTCTGAATTGCTTATTTTTGACAAAATGCGTTAACTGAATAGGCTGTAATATTCTATTGTAATAAATGTCTCCTCTATAAAGAGGAGACATCTACATGAAACGAGGGGGTCGATGGTCGGTCTGTAACTGAGATTCTGAGAACAGCAGCAAGTCTGAGTTCTATTGTATTTGATCTTTTTGGCAGATGAATATAAAACTGTTTTGAGCACTTAATTCCGTCTTCGTTTTCCTGGGGAATCTTGTGAGAGGGACTGGGCCCACCTTCTTCACAAGATTCACCCATTTACGTTCCTGTCAAGTGTGTAAGTGTGCAGTAATTTCTTTTCGGTACTCTGTGTGGATTTGATAGCATTACCTCTGGTATTCCTTGCTTTACTAGTACTCTGTTTCATTGATCTTTGAGTTTTGTTTCTCACCGGTGAATGAGAGTGCATTGTGCATCAATAATTCTGATTACAGGGGCAGGTGCTGAACGTCCCCATCTGGAGGATAGGGTCCTGATCCTCTGCCAACAGAGCGTCCATTATTTTGCTTTTCAGATTTGTAATTCTAATTAATTTTTTTCATTTTAACAAGTACTGTAATGACATAGCGTAAGAATTACGTATACTACAGCTTTCGCTTTTAGAATTTAAGTACATACAGTACGCAGTGCCTTTGAAATAAAAAGACTTTCCCTGGTCGACAATTAATGTGGTACTTGAATGTTTAATTCATAAACAATTCA
>APFE030648558.1:45651-58495 GCA_000404065.3 Pinus taeda | reverse complement strand
TCTTTGCCTGGAATCAAAGCAGCACTGCAAACAACTGAAGAAGAAGCTGAAGCGGTGTATCTAATGACTCAGAGGAGGCAATGGCCGCAAAGACAAGGTACGAGCTCTAATACAACATTCAATCATTGGAATAATAGTTCTCCTTTTTACCCACCCATGAATCAGATACAGTACCCACCCTTCAGCACAATGAACTTTCCACTTATGCAACAACCTTTTCCTGACCCTACTATGTGGAACCCTTGGGCCCCCCAGCAACCATACTTTAATCAATGGAACCCAAACTGGGCAGCCCAACAGATACCTTTTCCTCAACAACAGCAATCTCTTCCTTTACCACCAAATAATCCTCCGAATAATCAGGCAATGAGACCACAGCTACCTGTACAACCTAACCCTAACCCGAATAAGAAATCCTTGCTAGTTATTGACATTCAGAGTCAGTCTATTCCTCCCCTGCAATGTAATGACATCCATCTCCGCTCAGGGAGAATAGTGGAACTTATTATAGATGATATCATGGACTTTGATAAATAAGAGACTAGAAAAGAGAAATCAGCTAACCATAATACTGAAACAGTAGAAACAACACCGAACAAGAATGACCAAACGGTAGACCCACCATTCCCTGAAAGATTAACTCTCACTAAAGTACCTGAACAGCCTACCTTCAATCTGTTAGGAGAGTTACAAAACTTTTATGTCAAAATCCCATTATTGCAAGCTCTAAGGGATGTTCCTATATACGCTAGAACTATTAGAGATATCTGTGTAAAGAAACCTGGAAGGAAGGCTAAAGACCCCCTCACAGTTCATGTGATGGGGGAATTAACTGCCTTAATGACTGAAAAAGATTATCCTGTCAAGTATGGTGACCCTGGTCACCCTACAGTAACAATCTAGGTAGGAAAAACCTTTATCTCTAAGGTCTTAGTAGACTTAGGAGCTGCAATAAACATCATGACTCTCGAAACGGCCCAATGCTTCAATTGAAAAATTTTATCAGGGAAACTCCTACTATCTTAGAACTAGCTGACCGTTCTACGATCAAACCCGAAGGGGTCATTGAAGACCTTATAATCTCTGTAGAATCATGGAACTACCCGGTTGACTTTGTGGTCTTACAAACTAAAACAAAGTTGGGGGGTCATCCGTTGATTCTAGGGAGACCTTGGTTGGCTACAGCAGATGCTTTCATCAGCTGTAGATCTGGGTTAATGACCATCTCCAACGGGCAAGAAACTAAACAGCTCACCCTCTATCCCCATGCCACTCCCATGATTAACAATGATAATTCTATATGGGTGGACTATGAGGATGAGGAAACCCAACCAATATTAACTATTGGGCAAGCTTTGACCTTTAAAGATTCCACCGAAGATGAGCTAATTATTAGTTTTATCTCCGAACCTTCTTCGGTTAACCCAGAAACATCTAATCACTTCGCTGCAATCCTAGAACCAGAATCCCAGCAGAATATGAATGATGAAAATTTATGCCAAACAGCACTAGGTAACTCTTCCAAGAGCACAACAGTTGAAATCGAGCCTGGTAAAACGCTGAATATAAATCCTGATTTGACAGAGGATGAAAAACAGAAAGTAATAAAGTTACTCCAAGCAAACAAAGAGACATTCGCATGGGACTACACAGACATGAAAGGAATCTCCCCTGAATTATGTACTCATCGTATATACATCAAGGAAGGATCCCGACCATTCTGCCAACCCCAACGAAGGATGAACCCTAACCTCAGAGAAATAGTGAAGGAGGAACTCCAAAAACTCCTAAATGCAGGATTCATATACCTAATATCTGACAGCGAGTGGGTTTCTCCACTCGTAATTGTACCAAAAAAGAATGGGAAATGGCGAGTATGTGTAGATTATAGATCATTAAATAAAGCAACACAAAAAGATCATTTCCCTTTACCTTTTATTGATCAAGTATTGGATAGCTTAGCAGGTAAGAAATTCTTCTCATTCTTGGACGGGTTTAGTGGATACAACCAAATCAGGATTGCACCCCAGGACCAGGACAAAACCACATTTACCAGCCCATGGGGAACCTTTTCCTATAGAGTACTGCCATTTGGGTTGTGTAATGCCCCTGCGACATTTCAGAGAGCGGTGATAGGAATCTTTTCTAATATGCTAAACGATTCATTAGAAATATTCATGGACGAATTTACTCCTTATGGAGTGACCTTTGAATATGCCCTCCAAAACCTTGAAAAAGTACTCAAGAGGTGTATTGAAGCACACCTCGCTTTGAGCACTGAAAAGTGCCACATGATGATGAACCAGGGCATTATATTAGGACATTTCATTTCATTTTTGGGAATCCAAGTCGACCCAGCTAAGATTCAGGTGATTCAGAACCTTCCTATCCCCAAAATGCAAACGGAGGTGAGAATTTTTTTAGGACATGCCGGTTATTACAGAAGATTTATTAAAGATTTTTCTAAAATAGCCTCCCCTTTGTTTGTGTTATTAATGGAAAAATGTTTGAATTCAAGTGGACTGATGACTGTGAGACTGCATTCAATAACTTAAGCATTCAGCTGTCCACAATCCTTATTTTGAGAGGACGCGATTGGGCATTGCCCTTTCACATTTCCTCTGATGCCTCAGACACAACAATTGGGGCTGTCCTGGGTCAGGAAGAAAATAATCTCCCCTATGCTATCTATTTCATTAGCAAAAACATGACACCAGCTGAGTTAAATTATACAGTAACTGAGAAAGAATTTTTAGCAGTTATTTATGCTATTAATAAATTCCGGCATTATATTACTGGCTACACTACCTTTGTGCATACAAACCACTCGGCCATCAAGTATTTAATGAATAAATCAATTACTAATGCTCGAGTCACCAGGTGGTTATTACTATTACAGGAATTTGATATCACAATAGTAGATAGGCCAGGAAAAGAAAATGTAGTTGCTGATTTTCTTTCTCCGTTAAAAACCAACGAAAATGTTCCAGTAGATGATTCTTTTCCGGATGAGTATCTATTTGCAGTATCTGCTCACTCACCTTGGTATGCAGAAATTGCTAATTATTTAGTTGCAGGAAAATTACCATCACACCTATCACACAGGGAAAGAAGAAAGATCATCCAGCAAAGTGCTAGGTACAGCTGGATAAGTGGGTGTCTGTTCCACACAGGAATAGATCAAGAAATTAGGAGATGCGTTGGGGAAGACGAGATTTATGACATATTGAAATCTTGTCACGATGGTCCTTGTGGAGGACATTTTGCAGATAAAAGAACAGCTCACAAGGTACTTAGAATGGGATATTACTGGCCATCACTTTTTAAAGATGCAAAAAAATATGTGAAGGCTTGTGACAGCTGCCAAAGAATGGGACAGCCCAACCATAGGGATGAAATGCCACACAACCCTCAGGTAACTCTCGAACCCTTTGAGAAATGGGCATTAGATTTTGTAGGTCCTATTAACCCTCCATCCAATCAAAGAGTTTACATTTTAGTATGCACAGATTACATGACTAAATGGGTAGAAGTCAAAGCACTCATTAAAGCTAATGAAGAAGCAGTATTAACATTCCTATTTGAAGAAATCTTCGTTAGATTTGGACTACCCAGAGAATTAGTCACTGATGTAGGGCCTCCTTTTAATTCCCACGGTTTCAAAGATATGCTTCAGAAATACCATATCAAACATAAGATGACCACACCTTACCACCCCCAAGCGAATGGGCAGGTGGAAAGCACAAACAAGGTCATAGAAGCTATGTTAACAAAAACAATAAAGGAGAATAGAAGGGACTGGTTTCAGCGTTTGCCCGAGGCTCTTTGGGCCTACAGAACCACCTGGAGAAACACAACAAGATTCTCACGTTATGAATTGGTTTTTGGAAAGAATGCTATTTTTCCTGTAGAATTTGAAATTAAAACTTTAAGAACTGCCTTAGCTGTTAACCTAGATATAACCGATGCACAGACAGCCAGGTTGCAGCAGTTGCAGGAATTGGACGAGAAAAGACTAGATGTCGTCCACCAAACAACTATGATACAACAACAAAGGAGAAGATGGCATGATAGAACCATTAAGCAAAAGCAGTTCCAAAAAGGTGACTGGGCTCTTCTTTACGACTCACGTTTCGAGAAATTTCAAGGGAAGCTGAGAACAAGATGGCTGGGACCGTATGAAGTGGATACTGTTTTCCCAAATGGAACAGTTAGACTAGTAACAATCGATGGAAGCAGAACACCACTGTTGGTGAATGGCTACCGACTTCGGTTGTATCAGCGGCCGGTTTCCAAAGAGGACTTCAAAGCTACTTGCATGGCAATAAAACAGTATTCTTTTCCATAGGAACTTGCCGTCCCTCAGAACACTTGAATTTCTATTATTTATGTAATTATTAAGATTAGACATTTTTAGGAACTAATAATTCCTGTCAAGGATTGCAATATTATATTTTCAGATTTTGCAGATGGAATGTGGAAAGTAGCTGAGAGCAAGGCTTCAAAAGAAACCACAGGGCGGACTCCGATTTCTTGTTGCTGCAACACCATTTCCTGTTGCTGCAACACCATCTCCCGTTGTTGCAACACCATTTCCTGTTGCTGCAACACCATTTCCTGTTGCTGCAACACCATTTCCTGTTGCTGCAACACCATTCTCGTTGCTGCAACACCACTTCCCGTTGACCCAACATTATTCCTGTTGCTGTAACACCAGTTCCATTATTCCAGCATATTCCCCGTCTTACAAACGTTTCCCCCTAACCGCGGTTGCCCAACGGTAATTCTCTGTGGCTGCAACACCAATCTCGGTGCCACGACAGTGCTTACTGATCCGAAATATCCTTTCCACACGAAACACATCACCTTTCGTAATGATTACAGAACCTTACCGTCAACCCCCGTTATTATCATATTCCCGTGCTTTCAGATCCGCAATAATGATTATAATTTGACAGCAGACGAGAAAAGACCTTTTGGCGCAGCGATCCAAAAAGGTAAAGGACGAAGGTACGCACGTCTATGAATGAGCATTAAATAATAGATAAGCGGAAAAAGGGTGATATATCCATCAAATGATTACATTCCCCAATCATATCATTCACACGTAGAAAAATGGGGGAGGGGTTACCAAAGCAATTTCCATAACGAATAATCACGCCAACCACTGCCACCCTTAATTCTCCCGGTTGTATGTAAAAACTATAGCATGTTACCAATTGTGATGTATACTCTGAGTTAAAATCGGTAGCTCGGCCCCAAATTCTGAAGATTTACCGAAACAATAGCCATGGGAGGAGGCCTTATCACTCATGAACCAGGCACAACAGCAATTCTGGAGCTCTTTCCAGAAATTTACCAAATTTTCCTGCAAGCTGGGTGGACAGAATATTTCAGGAGACTTCCGGACTTTGACGAACAGCAAGTCCTGGAATTCACACGCAATTTGGCAGAAGGATTCTCTGTCGTCCAAGGAATTCAAGTCCCGGTTACGGAAGAATTCATAGCCGAAGTCAACGGACTTCCAACCACTGGTACAAGATGGTTCAGCAGGAAACACTTGATTCTGAACGCGCAACAAGATTTTCTCCGTCCAGGCGAGGAGGTAGAAACCAAGGGCAGAGGTGTAGCATTGTGGTCGCTACCTCAACCATGGCCAAGAGTCGCTGAATTCGTCAAGTAGTATCTAACATGCGAAGGTCGTTACCAGGTAATCTACCAGCACGAATTCGTTCTGTTAAATCACTTAAGAAATGGTCAATTAGTGAATATGCCATATTATTTGCTGCGTTGTCTTAAAAATATGGCACGATATGCTATGAAAGCGAAGAATCCAGCCCTCTCCCTAAAACACCATCGCCTAGTCCAACTGTTGATTAACAGGGCTCTTCCTTTCAACATCCCTCCACCCCCCATTAATCCCCATCCGAGGGAAAGAATTCCACAGCCTGTGTAGGGCAGTCCTCATCAAGAGGAAACTCCTCGTCAAGCTGAGGATATACCTCAGCAAGACCAGGAGCCTCCTCAACAAACGGACGACACCCCTGAGAAAACCCCTTCGAAAAACCCTCAGCAGACAGAGGATATCCCCGAACAACCCCAGAAAATACCTCTGCATGTTACAGAAAATGAACAAGAAGCAGTGGAATTAACTGTGTCGCCCAAAAGAACCAATTCTCCCGCCCCCATACTCAGTATCTCCACTGATGATTCTGAAGATAATATCCCAATTATGCAGCTTAAACGAAAAATGCAGCAGCCAAAGAAAACCCCAGTAAAAAGAAGAAGAACGAGGGTTTCAACCAAAGTGCCCACCACCCCGACTACTATTCCAGTCACAAGAGCCAGCAGAAAGAGAAAAACACCTCAATTCTTTGCCTTTTTACCAAAATGAAAAACGGCAGTAGTTGGATCCCCTGAGCCCTCTAGCCCACCATCCATTGTTTTAAAACCCCGTACTCCAGCCACTTCCCAAAACCCTTCTCCCTCACCCACAGAGGATGAGATGCAGAGCATTCATAGCTTCGTGGCATCATATCTTAAGGCAGTTGATACACAAGAACCAGCTACCGACACCCGGAATGATAGTGAGCAAGTGGCTGCAACACAAGAACCAGCCACTACCCCAGGTGACACACAAGAACCACCTGTGGGAAATATTGACCAAATTGATGTAGCAAAATCTCTGCCTCCACTCGAATCTACTGTCTCACAGGATCAGCTTACTATACCCGCCCTGCAAGAAGAAATTGAGTTTCTGAAAGCTCAGATTCAGGATTACCAGGAAGAGATAATAAGAATCAAGGAAGCTTATGAAGCAGAATTCAGTCTGCAGGTTTTAGCAAGAGCAGCCTCGGCAGCGGAGAAAAGCAAAGATATCGAATATCTGTGTACAAGTTATGGCGAGATATATGCTCAGGCAGGGTATAGGTTAGTACAGGAACCAATAGAGGAAGCCCCCGAGGCTGAAAATGAAACAAAGGAATTTGATGATGCTGCTGAAACAGAAAGACTTGTTGCTACACAAGAACCAACAGGATCTGTAGAAAAAGTACAGTCAGAAAGCCCTAAGAATTTGCAGATGGACGAACCTGTTTCAGAGGAAGTGCAGAAAGAGAACCCTGTTGTTACACAAGAACCAACAGGAGTTTCACAGGAAGTGCAAGAAGAAGAACCAGCTTCAGAGGAAAAGTAGAAAGAGAATCCTGTTTTTACACAAGAACCAGCAGGATCCTTAGAAGAAATGCAGTCGGTGAGACCCGTTGACACACAAGAACCAATAGGTCATCTAGAAAACATGCAAGACCAAGAACAGGAACTTACTGATACACAAGAACCAGTAAGTCCACCTGAAGCTGTGCAAGATCAAGAACTTACTGCTACACAAGAACCAGTAAGTTCCTCAGAGGCTGCACAAGAACAAATAAAGGAGCTTCCCGATGCTATGCAGAAGAAAAAGGAAGAAGATACAGATTCACCCCGGCCTACCCAGATTATTATGGAAGAAGATGCAGATTCACCTCGGCCTACCCAGACAACTGTGGAGAAAGAGCAAACAGTCTCAAAAGAAAACAAGGAAGAATTGAAGCAAGGAGCAGAAGAAGAAAAAGAGACAGATTCACCCCGGACCACCAAAATCAATATGGAGAACAATGAATTAAGCCAGCAAGAGGAAGAAGTTTTGGTGGAAGATGAAGGAAAAGATGCTGGATTATCCCAGCCCACGTCAACAGAACAGACAATTTCAGTTGATGCCTGTATGCAAACAGAGCCTCCCACTGTTAAAGATGCATGGATAGAAACAGAAAGTTTTCTGGAACTGAAACGCATATGGTGGAGAGAATATCATCAATCTCAAGGGAAAGCATTTGAACAACAGAAAGGGACCTGGTTTGAACATGCCTATAAGAACTGGAAAGCACTGGAACAGTGTAGGGCACAGTATAAAGAAATTAAGGAACTAAAACACAAAATGTCCCTGATGTTTGAGCTGTGCCAAAGGATGCTCGCCGCAAGGAAACCCTCCTTCAACTATGCCACATTCTTAAGGGAAAGGCTTGCATTTATTCAGTTGAAGGCTATCAAGGAGGGGAGGCCTTATCAAGTGGTCACAGCAAATCAGTTTATGAAAACTTTTGCAGAATCACCCAAAAGTGACCAAAACCTGCTATGTGAATTATACCTCCACAATGAGGCGGTGTCTGAAGAGAGAAACATTAATATGACACCTGTAGTAGGTGACACACAATTGAGAGCTTTCATTTCCTTTCTGGCAAACCAGCTCACCAGGCAAAATGCCTATGTCTCAGGCCTCCAGAACGAACAAAATTGCCTTTTGTGGATTCGGGCTGAACCACAGAACCCTGCTACTTTCATTTGGTAGCATTTAAAAATGTTAGGCAATGATGAGATGAAGGATCATGTTATGAAACTGCGAATAGAGGTCCTAACAGACTGTCAGCAATACATAAAAACCAAAGCATCATTGGCTATGGAAGAAAATAAACTATTTTGGGATAACTGCCCCGCAAAAAGGAAAGAATACCACCCGTATAACCCATCAAATCTACAAGTAGCATTATCAAGGGTACCTCGGTATGTTGAAAGCGTGAAATTTTGTGCAGAGAAATGGATAGGCTACAGATTCAAGTTCCCACTTTTATGGTTGCCGGGTGATCAGTATAAGGGTCAGTTTGGACTTTCTAACAGAGAAGAGGCCGTAGTATGGAAACAGATGCGAACTGTTTGTGGTTTCAGAGACAAGTTCGATGATACTCCCTCCAGCTATTGTCTTAGTAATCTTCATTGTTCGTCCCAGTTTTCCGACTCAGACTCAGATTAGACATTGCATGGGGACATGCAATCTCTTCAATTGGGGAGGATGTTGGGACTCACAATTGACCTATTTTTGACCTTATCTTTTGCCGTATAATTACCCTTTTTGCAGTCATAAGTAAAAGCTTTTATTTCATAATGACATATTAACCCCAAGGTATGAAGTAACCTTCCGCAAGTCTATGTTTAATTGTTTATTTCATATTCGTGAATATCTTTGTACTTATCCTTAGAAACGCTGACTAAATTGTCAAATAATTGTCTTAAGCTTGCAGGAGTCATAATGAATAGTTGCTATAACACTAAAAACAACAACTACGCAGTTGCTGCAACACAGCAACTACGCAGTTTCCGCAACACCAGCAACAACAATTACCTAAAGCAAGCTATTTTGTAACAGCCACGGACAACAGATGGCAGCTATCTAGAGAATTGTGACGTGGCATAATCAAGCGGAATTCTAAAGAAAAAGAACACAGTCAGCATGAACAACATGGGGAAATGGCGAAGGAATATGAAGATCCCGAGAAGACAGTCAAAATCAGTTACCCGCCGTGTAACAGCTAAAGCTCAAGAAAAGGATGTATTATCATATTGTTGTAACAGCATTCTGAATTGCTTATTTTTGACAAAATGCATTAACTGAATAGGCTGTAATATTCTATTTTAATAGATGTCTCCTCTATAAAGAGGAGGCATCTACATGAAACGAGGGGGTCGATGGTCGGTCTGTAACTGAGATTCTGAGAACAACAGCAAGTCTGAGTTCTATTGTATTTGATCTTTTTGGCAGATGAATATAAAACTGTTTTGAGCATTTAATTCCATCTTCGTTTTCCTGGGGAATCTTGTGAGGGGGACTAGGCCCACCTTCTTCACAAGATTCACCCATTTACGTTCCTGTCAAGTGTGTAAGTGTGCAGTAATTTCTTTTCGGTACTCTGTGTGGATTTGATAGCATTACCTCTGGTATTCCTTGCTTTACTAGTACTCTGTTTCATTGATATTTGAGTTTTGTTTCTCACCGGTGAATGAGAGTGCATTGTGCATCAGTAATTCTGATTACAGGGGCAGGTGCTGAACGTCCCCATCTCGAGGATAGGGTCCTGATCCTCTGCCAATAGAGCGTCCATTATTTTGGTTTTCAGATTTGTAATTCTAATTAATTGTTTTCATTTTAACAAGTACTGTAATGACATAGCGTAAGAATTACGTATACTACAGCTTTCGATGCTTTTAGACTTTAAGTACATACAGTACGCAGTTCCTTTGAAATAAAAAGACTTTCCCTGGTCGACAATTAATGTGGTACTTGAATGTTTAATTCATAAACAATTCAACTAGCCAACACCTATACCTTCTTCTGACACAAACGACCTTTTATATAAGCATGGAGGCAAATCTCTCAATACCCAGGGAGTTTCCAACCATAAACTAAGTTAAGTAGGTGAGCTTTATTTCCCAACAAAGGTTCTCAGGCCTAAATAAGACATGGAAAAAACCTTAAAAATATGGAGAAACTCATTTAAACTGTGCTTTTAACTCGGTAGCATGACTATCGGCATTCCCCGCAATCAACAGTCATACCTAAGCCAAAAAAATAGGCACTCTGTGATACAGTAGACCCATCGGGAGTATTAAACATGACATATAAAATATTGCATCCGGGAACCCCATCGGAAATTGAAATCAGAAGATCCCAAGGTGGTACTCCATATGACTACTGCCAATACGATTTGCAATTACAATTTGATCGCATCAAAACCTTGGTTTTGTCGGGGCTGATTTTTTAACAGTTTCCTTTTGCAATTGCGATAAACAATTATCACATCACAACTTGCCTATGGAAAATTTTCCTTAAGTAATTTCTTATCCTTGCTACGATATGCAATATGTGGGACAAATGGAATCTTGCCACTTGGCGCTTCCCCATTCGCTGAGACTTTTGCCTCATCATCTCAACCTGCCACTTGGACAAGTCAAACATAAACTTTGACTTGCTCTATCCTCTTCATATGAACTCGAATTTGAGTTTTGTTCTTGGAACTAGGATGACAAGCACTTAGATCTAATGCTAAGTTTATCCAAATTCTTCCACTTTGAGTTTTGAGCCTTTTACCATGCCATTGATACTTTCTGAAGATCCACCTAGATCAATCCTCCAAGATCCTCTTGGATCAATCCTCCATTAATCCTCCCGGATAAATCCTCCCCACTAAGAGGTTTTGGACCGCCAAAATCCTTTTCAGATAATTGGAAAGTGAGGAAATTTCTCCCTCACTTCCTCTTTCTCCATCCATCGAGCTTTACTCGGATGCATTCCATTAAAGCCAACAAGAATGCTCCACATCTCCCTGTCGTGAAGTTTTGGTTTTCCTGTTGAGAATGATATCTTCAGGAAACTTGTCTAGATACTCTGGTGAAACATCGTTCATTGTAGAAATCTGTGCAACCTCCTCGGTATCCATAATTAATGGAGTTTCATAAAGCTTCACGTTTTCAACATTTACCACTGAGTACAGTTTCATATAAGCGGGAAAGTCAAGACGAAAAGCATTGTCTCCAATTTTTGTCAATATGGTTAAGGGACGAAATAGAATGGGTCTCAATTTCTTCCCTTCTCTCTTCATTCTATCCTTGCTAATGTGGAGCCATACCTTGTCGCCAACTTGAAATTGATGGTCAACTCGGTTCTTATCATGTTGAGCTTTATACCGAGCCTGAATATTCTCCAACTCCTCTTGTACTACCTAATGAATCACCAGTATCTGCTGAAAAAATTTATGTGCTTTGTCCCTATCATCTCATCCATTTTCATCCTCATATTTCCCAAAGACCATGTCTAAGGGATCCCTTGGTAGATAGCCGAAACATGTTTCAAACGGTGAGCTCTATGTAGATGAATGTGTTGCTCGATTGTATGCGTGTTGCACATAAGGAATTTGTTCATCCCACAACTTGGGATGTTTTCCACAATATCCTCGTAATAAGTGTACCACGGTGTGGTTGATGATCTTTGTCTGCCCATCAGTCCATGGATGAAATGTCGTGTTTCTTTTTAGCTTATTGTCCATCATTCTCCACAAGCTGGTCCAAAACTCTCCAAGGAAGAGAAAATATCAATCTAACAGAATAGATGTGGGCAACCCAAAATGGATCCAAACATGCTAAAAGAAAAGATAATCAGTTTTCTCATAAATGACCTACTTTTTACAAGGAATTAAAATATGCATTTTACTAAAACAATCCATGACAACATACAAATAGTCGTAAACTTTCCTAGACATAGGAAATCCTCCTGCAAAATCCATGGACACACTTTCCCATGGCCGACTTAGAATAGGGAGTGGTGTGTAGAGCCCAAGTTTTCTATTAGAGGGCTTTGAAACAGAACACAACACACAACCCTTTACAAAGCAAGTCACAATTTTTTCATATGAGGCCAAAAAACAAACCTTTGTAAATGGCATAAAGTTTTTTCAATCCAAAAATGACCAAACACCAGAGAGGTATGAGCCTCTCGGATTACATTGATACAGGTGGATCTTGGTGGCCACCTGCCAAGTTCACCTGGACCCCCACCATTGTTTCTCTCAACATTTTTAGTTTCCTTAATTGTAGCACAACTTACTATTTTTAGCAGTTTTTCGAGTCTTGAACTTCTGGAGCCGTTTTGAGGCCCTAAATGACAGTTTTTGGGAAATCTAGGGGCAACATAGGTCCATGGACCAATGTTTCCCTTCCCAAAGTGGTAGTGCTCGGATAGATATTTCTAATGAGCCATTGTACGCGTCAAACAGAGATCGTATGCCAAAGTTACGACCCTGGGAAGTTGATGTACCAATTTACCCAAACGGGGCCCACAGTTTGGCGTTTCATATTCTAGGGTTAGGTTTTGGAATGTTAAGGGTTTTCCAACAATAAATAGGCCTTCGAGCCTCATTGTAACACAGTTCAGAGGCATGTAGCCACCACATCTCTTCTCAGAGATAAGCTACCATCGCCCTAG
>APFE030648558.1:0-24568 GCA_000404065.3 Pinus taeda | reverse complement strand
TAGTAGATTTTACGCTTGTGTTTTCTCTCTCTTTGCTTGTGCAGGTGTCCGTCCGTGAGGATAGTGGAGGACTGTGATTGGCTGGAGCGAAGGAGCGAGAGGGCCATCTCTTCGACAAACATAGCGTTGGAATCCAAGTAGGTTTCTTTTACCCACTTGTTAATTACAACTAGGAACCTGCAGTGTAGCATTGTTTGATTGTTGCTAGACCCCCTTTGGGCTACTAGGGATCGCCTCTATCCATAGAGGGGATTTACCTCTCCAACAAGGATGTTGGGAAGTACATCAGATCATGTACTACCTATGCCATTGCCAAACTGACCATCAAGAAGCAAGGCCTCTATGCCCCGCTACCTACCCCTAGTCGACCTTGGGAATCCATGTCCATGGATTACATGTCAGGTCTTCCTTCCACTAAGCATGGAAATGACTGTTTTTTTGTGGTTGTTGACAGGTTATCAAAGATGGCCATTATGGCGGCCTGCAAGAAGAATATCACAGCAGAAGCCAATGCTAAACTCTTCTTTGAATGAGTGTGGGTGCACTTTGGGATCCCACAGTCTATCATCTCAAATCGGGACAGTCGGCTCCTCAGTACGTTTTGGTCCAGTCTCTAGTCAATGCTGGACACCAAACTCACTAGGTCCACAACCTTCCATCCTTAAACTAATGGCCAGAAAGAGGTTGTCAATAGGATGATTGTGCACATTCTGCGCATGTACAACTCAAAGCATCCACACACATGGGACGAGAGCCTCCCCTATGTTCAGAACAGCTACAACCGAGCTCTTCATAGCTCTACTGGCCACAACCCTTTTTAGGTGGGCTTGGCCAGCCACTATGCCCCATTGATGTGGCCATGCCACTTGCAGCTACTCACATAGATTCAACTCATGTACAGTCCGAAACAAGCAAGGTAACCAGCTTCATTGAGCACATCCAACATATTCGCCAACAAGTCCATGACATTCTGGAGAAATCAAATGCCAAGTACAAGCAATGACATGATCAACATCGGGTGCCACACAAGTTTCAGGTGGGCGACAAAGTCTGGTTTCATTTGCAAAAGAAACGCCTTACTGGAGCCTATCGGAAACTGAGACCACTCTGATATGGTCCTTACACCATTACTAAGGCTATGGGAGACAATTCATTTGAGCTCAACATTCCCCCATTCCTTGGCCTACACCTAGTGTTCAATGTGGACCGCCTTCGGCCATACTTTCCACCATTGCTAGACACATCCGACATTGCAGAACAGGTCACACCCACAGAATTAAATCCAGATTGCATGGAATAAACTGCAACTGATCGGATCATGGACACACAGATCAAGAACACTCTCCAATAGAATATCCAACTTTATTGAGTTGTCAAAGCAGGCCAACTCCTTCACCAGGGAAAGTGGCTCACCAGGGACCATGTTCAGCAAAAGTTTCCTAATCTCAGAACTCAACGCAATGGGGACCATTGCTTCCTAAGGGGGGAGGAATGATCCAGGTGGATCTTGGTGGCCACCTACCAAGTCCACCTAGACCCCCACCATTGTTTCTCTCAACATTTTCAGTTTCCTTAATTGTAGCACAACTTACTATTTTTAGCGGTTTTTCGAGTCTCGAACTTCCTGAGCCATTTTGAGGCCCTAAACGATTTTTTTTGGAAAATATAGGGGCAACATGGGTCCATAGACCCATGTTTCCTTTTCCAAAGTGGTAGTGCTCGGATAGATCTTTCTAATGAGCTATTGTACGTGTCAAATGGAGATTGTATGCCAATGTTACGACCCCAGGAAGTTTATATACCAATTTACCCAAACAGGGCCCACAGTTTGGCGTTTCATCTTCTAGGGTTAGGTTTTCGAATGTTAATGGTTTTCCATTGTTTCTCAACAATAAATAGACCTTCGAGCCTCATTGTAACAGAGTTCAGAGACATGTAGCCACCACTTCTCTTCTCAGAGATAAGCTAGCATCGCCCTAGCTGGTTTATTTCCATTACTGTTTGTAACCATATTTTAGTATTTTACATTAATGAAATGAAGTATTATTTCCGCAGCATATCTGTGTTTATGGTTATCTTTGTAATTTGTTGCGTTCATGTTTAAGTCTGGATCATACATGTACCCTTTAATAAATGGGTATGCATAGTTTTCTAAGGTGGTACAATAGATTTCCCTGCAAGTAATAATTGTCCACCTGCGATCCACGAGTCAGTTTTGCATAGATGTCTTTAAAATCATAACTTTCTAACAATAAAGAAATATTTTGCAAAACTACAGATATCGAAATAGGAGGGCGAGAAAGCATATTTTCTACTTTGTTTCCAGTGCCCTTCTTGTATCCTATTACCAAATGTATCTTTTGGAGGAATCCCATCCATCTGAAATGATGGGCTTACTAATGTTTGGTCTATGACTGGAGGTAATGAAAGGGCTGGTGATCAGTATGGATGATGGTCTCCTTGCTGATAAGGTAGTGTTTCCACTTCTCTACACTCTGAACCAAGGCATATAACTCCTTGTCATACGTGGGATAATTCACAACAGCCCGAGAGAAAGTCTGTCGAAGGATTTATCTTCTCTTTCAGTGTGTCGAAGGATTTATGCTGTTTTTCTCCCCACTGAAAGGTTTGCTTCACACTAGTCAATTTGTGCAAGGGGGTTGCGATAACAGAGAAGTTCACAGTGAACCTTCTCCAATATTGTATCATTCCCAAGAAAATTATGACCTCTGTAAGATTTGTGGGCTCAGGCCAGTTCATATTCACATCCACTTTAGAAGGATCTATCCTTAATTGCCCATTACCGATTATGTGGCCTAAATAAACAAAAGAGGTTTTCCCAACCTCACACTTGGACAGTTTCAAATTTAGTTTTTCATTTTTCATAACATCAAGCAATTCCTTCATATGACACACATGTTCATCCCATGTCCTACTATACATAAGAATATTTTCCAGATATACAAGTACAAAATGATCAAGAAAAGACCTAAATAGATCATTCATTACCCTCATAAAGAGGGAGGGAAGAAGAAAGACATAAAGAGAGAAGGGTGGAGAGAGAGGGGGAGTGAGAAGGGAGAGATAGAGAGGAAGTGAGAAGGGAGAGATAGCAAGAAAGTGAGAGGGGTAGGAAGTGGAAGGGAAGAGATAGAAATAGAGGGAGTGCCCGAGAGAAGCGGAGGAGAGAGAGAGAGAGAGAGAGAGAGAGAGAGAGAGAGAGAGGAGAGAGAGAGATGGAAAGAGAAGTGTATTTTTCGGGGTGAGATAGAAAGAAAACGAAACAAAAGGGAGGGGGGACAAGAGAGAAGGGAAGGCAAGGGAAGGGGAGAGATATATATATATGGAGAGAGAGAGAGACAGAGAGAGAGAGAGTGTGTGTGTGTTTTTGGGGGGTGAGATCTGGATGGATATATAAATATAGATGGTGGGGAGAAACAGAGGGGAGGGGGAGGAAAGAGAGAGGGGGGGAGATACATTGTTATTCACTGAAATAAATGCATTGTTTTTAGTGTAGATGTTGATTCCTAATCCTATTTATTTGAATGCACTAGATGCATTGATTTTAGTGTTGTTGATTTCTAATCTTATTTGATTGGTTGCACTAGATGCATTGATTTCAATATAGATGTTGATTTATAATCCTATTTGATTGTTTTCTCTAAACACATTGATTTGAGTGTATATGTTGATTTCTAATTCTATTTGAATGCTTGCACTAGATGCATTGATTTTAGTGTAGATATTAATTTTTTATTTGATGTAACTAGATGTATGACATACATTAATTTCAAACTAATTAGATTGATAGTGTGCGTTAACTTCAAGGTATGAACACATTTTTTTATTGATTATGTGCAATGATTTCGATGTTATAGTAATTCAACCATAAATAAAATACTTGAATTTTCATCTTAGACATATTTAACATATTTAAAATGATCATAATAATTAAATGTTCAACAAATTTTCCATAGTCGAACATGATTGAAACCATCTTAGATCTATCATAACCATGGATCTAGCAAGTGTCAAAAGGCATCAAATCTCTTAATGCGTAAATTTTTTCTCAAGTCTTTTACTCGAAAAAATGATCTACACCACCATCCCTACCACTCACTATTGACAATATTTTTTAAAATGTTACATATCAACTTCATATAAGCATGTAAGGAATTATAAATATCACTCATACCTTGAATTGGAAATATAAAGATTTTTTAATTTCAACTATATAAAATTATGTTACTTAATCCAACGTTGGCGCAGACACCAATCTAGTTAGCCTAATTAGAAAGAAGAAAAAAATTATGTTATTTAATATGGATATTGAAATTTTTGTGAGCCTAGTTAGAGAAAAAAGAAAAAATAAGTTATGCTATTTAATATGGGTATTGAAATTTTTTATTTATGATTGATTAAAATATTTTTTGTTATTAACATATTTTTGTTTTAAATATCACATATCAACATAAATTAATTATCCATATCATTCATATTGAATTGTATTATGAGTAATGCTATTTTTAGATTTCACTTGTTAACTCCATATTGAGTTGTGAAGGAATTATACATATTGTTCATACTAAAAAGTTAAAAATAACTATAATTTATTTTTTTTGAACTTTCAATTACTTTATTTAGCTCGATATAAAATTAAAGTACAATTTAGAATATTATATTTATAAGACAACTTTACTTTAAAAAAAAATTAAAATAATGAGAATTAAAATAAAATTAATTAAAAACTAAATTAAAGTTGTGTTAATTAATTCAAATAAAAAATATATAACCAAAAAATGAAGTGTGTTTCCCGGATCCGGGTGTTAATGATGCCCTAAATGGCATTCATGCGCACTTAAGACGCATGAGGCCGCCACCTGCTGAGCAGCGTGGAGCCCTAGACACAGTTTGGAGGTGGGAAGGTGATTGTTATGACCTTGGCATGGTGCAGGACAACGCCATTAATGGCGAGCGGAGCCCGACGCAGTCTGAGGAGCGGTATTTACAGGAGGCAATTCGGTAATTTTTTCATTATGTCTGTAAATGAAGAATGCTCTGTTCGGTTTGTGGTGAGTTCGGTGAGTGAAGTCGTCTGGGAGCCCTGCCTTCGAGCTGGTCTTGGCTCGAATTGGCAGCCCTTCAACTTCGCTGGTGCTCCTCGTTCTGGAATTCTGCCATCAGGTTGGGGTAAGTGCTTCATTCGCGACAATTTCAATTTCTCTGGCTCTGTTTTACAGTTCAGTGTTTCAATTGTTCTCTGTTCGACCTCGCATCTCGGTCCGAGGTCTTTGCTCGCTCTGAGGAGCAGCTCTCGTTACCACTCTGCTTCGTTGACCATCTCAATCCTCCTCTCCACCATGAAAATATCTGGGAAGCGCTCTCTCTCTGGAGATAAGTCTGGCAGTAGCAAGTGACATGCTGCGCGCCCTCATTCTACCCCTCTGCTCACCACCATAAATCTTACTTCTCCCCCGGAGGATTCCCCTGCTTCTAACTCCACCCGCCATCCGATACCCAACAGCGCCTTCCAATCCATCCACTTCAAATTCCAGAGTAACCTGAACCGCCCCCTGGTTTCTGCCCAGATAACCATCTTGATGACGGAGGAAATCAACCAGGTTCCTCCAATAACCTGCATAAACCCCAATTCCTCCGACAACAGTGAACATTCCTCGGCCCAATTAGCCATGCCTGCTAAGACAGAGGACATTCCAGTAATTCAGGTCAATTCGCCTTCTCCAGTCCCTCCCCTGAGCGACTGCATCAACCTTTTCCTGGACCCCGACGCTGGCAACACAGACAAAGATCAGGAAGGCAACGTGGAGAATGGCAAAGAGGGGCACAGCCACGATGACGCGTGTCAGCCAGATGTAGAAACACAGGGGGACGAAGACAGCTGAACAGTTGGCACTTATGTTTGCTCTTTTTGGTTTTTGGGCAGCCATCTTTGGGTGTTGTCTCGTTTTGGATGTCTTCCAGCCATGGCGGATGCACTTGTCTTGGTCTCAGTACTCTCTCTCTCAGTTTCTCAGTATTCTCAGTACTGTCTTTCTCTGTTTTTCTGTAAAGCCAAGGAATTTGGCAGTTTGTTTAGTTTATCTGGCTGTGAGTATGGATGTAATCCCTAGCTTCTCTATATCGGGGAATTTTTGTAACATATGTGATGCGCAGGCTTTGATAGCTGCCCCCTACTGTAATATTATGTTTACGAGTTAATAGAAAATAGATTAGTCTTTTGCCGAGAAAAAAAAAATGAAGTGTGTTATTTAAGACAATAATTTACTTAAAACAATAAAAATTATAAAAATATATAACCACAAAGAAAAATCCTTTGGTTTATTAGGGTAACCGAAAAGTTACAAAAATATATAACCACGAGGAAAAATGCCTTGGTTTATTTGGGTAACCAAGCCTAATAAAAAAGAGTTGGAAATATACATTACTTGTTACATATAAATAATTGCGAAATAAAATAGTTGGAAATAATGGCTAAATAAAATAGTTGGAAAGAAGGACGCCTAAAAGAATTGTGACTCCAGCGGCTTCCATAATGTTGTCAGTAAGACAGTGCCCTCCTTTTGATGGAGCTCATTTTTCAGAAGAGAAAACACCTTCTTCTGTAGAAGACGAATGGCCATTACAGGAGAAGGCAAGTCATCTCGTGTCGTCAAACATGAGCAACAGAAATTTAGAGCCATTTCCATGGTTGCTATGAGAAAAGAAATGATATTTGCCATAGGGGTAGCGAAGGAATGAGAGAAAGAAGTGCAAAAATTAGTAAGTGGACGGCAAAAGGGCTCACACTGATCGATCTCACTGTAATAGCTCATAGCGATTATGTCATTAAGTATTTATAGGACTGCTTCAATCACAGAATTGGCTGTCATGAAAGACTTTGTAATAGTAATTAATTTATTCTATAGGAACTCCGGAGACAATGAGAATTACTTCTTAAATTTTCCGATGTCATAGCTTCCAACGTCATGAGGAGATTAGGTTAGTGATGAGGTGACTATTAATATACAGAGAAACCTTCGTATCCATGGACAACGTGCTATGTGACCACTTGTGATTCACTATAAATAGTAATAGTATTACATAATTTTCTAATCTTAAGTCAATGCTGCTAACTAAATAACTCTAAAATGTCCGTTATCCAGAGAGGATTAAGGAACCTTTCATGTGGTTGCATTAAATTAAATACTTTTGTTTGGTTCTATTGACGGTGTTGGACCCGCCAACATGTCAAGAGATATCCTGATTAGAAGTCCCAACTAGACCACAGACTGTTTGGTGTAGGAGTCCCAGAAGTGGAGTAGTATGGTATCGCCTTGACTGCAGTTGATCACAGAGGTCAATAAGATGTCCTTGTTGGTAACAAGGGTGTGACATTTTCAGTGAGTCAAGGATGGTGCATGAAAGGCTCTAACACATGGAATGAGGGGATGAGTGCACCCCTTAGAATCCTATGATAGCATGCAACTTGAAAGGGAACACATGAGAAGCAAGACATCACAAGTTGGAAAGCAGGTTAACCGACAATCCAACGTGATGGTTATACCAACAACACATTTTGATAAGATTCATACAAACATATACAAAATAGTCCATACATACATGCGTAAATAACAACCACATATATCATTAGAGTAACCAAGATAGCTGAGACAACGTATGCATGAAACTTGTTGGCTCTATTATATTGAAATAGTGAAAGATCCAATCATACATACAACCATGACCAACTACTAGTCCCAATCGCTAAACATTACAGTCACTACCACCTACTCCTCCAAAGAGATATACTAATTATGCATTGTGGAGAAGCCAAGGCTCGTTATAATATACTCCAAGATTTCTCTAAGTTACACCTATAGGAAGCTTGGCTCCCAAAATCCTATACAATGAGTTATGAGGTTCTATAAATAGAAAATGGTGGGGTGACCCTTTACATTCCTCTTTGTGACTCTTCACCTACCCTCATGACTCTTCAATTACTACATGACTGTTACATTCTACTATCGACACTTGGTCTTTCACTTTTACAATATGTTTCATTCCAATATGTACATGTACCCATGTGAGACAAAATAGGTTTGAGTAAGCCATGCAAGACATCACTAAGACTCAAATAGTTGTGGGAAGACCATATCTTTAACATCCTTGCAATGATCGACGATGGTGATCTAATGCCAAGCTTGGTAGTCTGTTATAGTCTCTGCATGCTCTATGGTTACATCCCTCTGAAAGTGAACTCTTGCCTCTGTTTCATTCGAGTACACTGACTTGGCACCTTTGTCCAACTCATCTAATAACATGTGCATCATAGTATTGAGTGCAGCCAGACCAACAACATACTAATGCATAGTATCTGCGCTAATCTCCAAGCCTACGCTGGTGGCTATGCACATCAACTCATCAAAGTACATGTCTAGCTCCAATCAGAATTGGTTCTTTGACTTCACCTCGGTGAGTGTGACAATGGATGGGATCGCATGCATGCGCATAATGACATCCATGTTCCTGAACACCCGTGCATGTGAGGCCTGCAAACTGGTGATGAATTGCGAGAGTTCCTCATAGTTCTAGATCTAACTCCGGATGCGTTCTTTAAAATCTACTGCCTTTGGATTCATCATATTGGGAAAGTAAAATAGGGATCCTTTGTACCTCATTATCCATGTTTGCATGCAATCGACAACAGTGTGCAGATTTGACAAGATGCGTGCTCTCTTAGAATAGTGCCATTGCCAACCGTTGAGATGGACAACTACCTTATGCACAGTGATGAATCTAGAGTGCAATGTCCACATGACTATCTCAAGAGACAATACTTCATCGAGTATTGCTCTCTTCAACTCTGCGCTGGCAAATGTTGTAACCTATTCTCCTCCCTGCTGGGCCGCTTGTAATTCCTTAGCCATGCGCTCATTCTTAGCTATGTAGAATCTAACACTACAGCTAGTGGCTTTGGCATATGCTTTCATAGCATAGGCCAATGCTACTAGATGTTTACGCACATCGAATACGATCACTCGTTCTTTCAAATTGTAAAGGAGATATATGGACATCTAAAGTCGGCACTCTATACGATTGCACAACTCTGTGTTGTGACTCGTCGAAATACATGTTGTGTATCTCCACTTCTGGATTGTCTTCAAGGATCTCCGTGTCACCTTGATTGCTTGGGACTTTCTCTGCTTCCGGATTTGGTGAACCCAATGGGGTGACCTCTTGGTTCTGAGGCATGAGGTTAATATCCTGATCTGGCTCTGGCTTATCCATATCCGCATCCATCTTCTCTAGCATCTATAACCTGTATCGAATGATTCTATAACCTGTATGGGTGCAGTTTCATCAATTTGTACATGTTGCGCCTCCTATTATACCTATTCCTAATGTGATTCCTTCTCTCTTCTGCGTAGCTCCTGTTCTTCCCTAAGTTGTTGCTTCAAATCGCGCAACTCATTTTCTGTTTCCTCCATCCTTTGTATCTCTCTTTGCCTTTTCGTGATCCTCATGTCGTGTTGTCACCCGTTAGCCTCAATCTCCAAGGCTGCTTTTAACACTAGTGGATCTTCTTTGAACTTGCAGCTTTGCTCTTCCTCTGCATTGTCAACAACCTATCTCCTACCTTTGTCACGCGCAAGTATACTACCCTCTGTTGTTGTTGATGATGCTTCTCTCTAAGATGTTGCTTCCCTATGCTTTTCTAACCACGCAGATATTCTACCCTCTGTTCCTGTTGATGATGATGCTCTTTAAGATGTTGCTTCCCTCTTCTTTACTAACCACTCTATAGCTATGCTGACCAGTTCATTGAGCCTGGAGAAGTGATAGTAGTATCTCCATGGGTCTTCCTCAGGCCAATGACATGCCCCATGGATCCAAGGATGTTGCATTATCGCACAGTGGTCCTTCACTAAACAATGCAGCTCAAATGGACTGAAATTTCTGGTGCCGAAGGTGAATTTCTTGAATTCCTCCATCTCAACCTCAACATGCTTGAGATTCTAAATCTCATACAACCTGATCTGTAAAGGTAGAGTGGGCCAAGGTGCCTTCTCCTTCCTGTGCAGTCTCACTAACAACCCTATCGTGATGTGATACCACACTTCTTCCACGATGAGCTTACCCACGGGAAACTTCGGTAAAACATACAGATCCTTCTTCGCGTTGTACATCTGCATGAAGGTGCCAAGGGGTGATGCATACCAATATTCTATGTTGATCAATGCCTCCATCGCTTCCTGTGACATGCAAGGTGGATCATGCTCGAATATCATTATGTACGCCTGGGTGACGAAGTGTTCTAATAAGTATATGACAACTTTGCGGAAGCTGCATTCGGAGAACAATCTGAAATAAGTGTGCACAAAGGTTTTTGAAGGTGTCCATGCCCAACCCAAGCCTAGGAACTACTGATGGGAAAATACTGCATCCAGTATGTAGGCAAACAATTATATCTTCGCTTGCTGACCCTTGGGCAGATGTTAGGCTTCTGTTACCTATTCCTTCATCCTGAGAGCCAACATGTCGGACCATTTACAAGGTCTTCCTTTGCTCGCCAGTTGGTCCAACACGATCACCTAACTCTGCAGGAAAGTTTCTGTGCTCTCTTGGCCAAATAAGCGGCAGAAAAAAGATGACCAAGAACTAATATGCCTTCCACAGTATCTTCGTCTTGTAAACCTGGTTGGGTGTTTTCCTGAACTTGGCTAGCTCTTTCACCTAGCTCTTCAAGATATCTCTTGAGTTTGCATTTTTGTTGGGTCTAGTGAAGGGTTTCTCCATCGTGATCACCAACTGCGACAAGTGATACATCTCCTTAAAGTCCTTCAACCTAAAGGTAGCAAGTTGTGTTCCACTAGCACTGCTCAACACCATTTTCTTGGGATCAGTATGCGAGACAATTCAGTGGATCATGTCCGTGCATGGAAATGAGGGATACCTACATGCAATCTGGTACAAGCCAGACTTGTGAATGCTCACATAGACCTTGCAGTCTTCCAAATTTTCCTCAAATGTGCCTGAGAATGAGTCATTGATGTCCTTCCATTTAATATTGATATCTTTGTCTATGAACACCTTGGTGTCTTCATAGGTAGGCAAGCTCATAGACACTTGCTAAACAACATCTCTAGTTGCACTCTCAACGGTGTCCTTTCACCCTTCTCTCTTGGAGGCCATTGTACCTGTACTGCTGAGAGACAGATTGAACACCTGTGACACCTATATACATAGCAACACTAATGACAAGCAATCTGTCAGTTGAACACTAAAAGCAACTTGACGACTAACATGAAACATACTCGGGTGACTGACTTGGAAGATTGCACAATTTTCACCTAAGGCTGGGAGACTGAGTGCCAAAAATGTGCAAGGCATAGTTCGGGCGGTCAGGAGGCTGACTGGCTACTGAAATTTCACAATGCACATTCCATCCTGGCTTGCTGAGGACTGAAACTATACAATGTGCAATTTCAGTCAACAAGGACTACAAACCAGCAAACTGCAATTACACTGTTTCTAGGGCTAGCAAGACACTGTCTGTAATAATTGCGTAGAGAAAGCTTGGAGGACAGTGCTGGGTCAGCTAAGCAAGTTGGGCCAAGGCAACTGAGACCCTCCGAAGGGCGACTGAAAACATGAAAGGTCTGAATTCATGGCGAAGCTGAGTGCAAACAAGAATGAAGGATCATGCATGAAAACATTGAGTGCAGGGTTTAGAAATGGGAAAAGAAGCATGTGTGTGAAGCAAGTCCTTGCAACGGTGACCGTTAGTGTAGAAATAGTTTCATCCGACAACAGTGAGATGCAATGAAAAACTTGAAACAATGCTTCTAGAAGATAACAAGCATTAGAATGACAACAAACATTCAACAAAACCAAGCAAACGACATTCACACAAAATGAAATACAAAAAATGACAGAAAAGCAGCAAAAAACATGAAAAGCAGACTTACCAGGAAAAAGATGAGTTGAATGTGCCGAATGCTCCCATATGTGATGTGGAATGTGAGAGCTCCAAGCTCGATGTGAGAGCTCCTAAGCGTCGAATAAATAAGTTTGATAAGATCGAGGCTTATGACGCGCATGCCACAAATCTAGGAAAAAACGACATTTGGTGAGAGGTTTCTAAAATGGTTTTGCATGTAACCTCCAGCTGCTAAAAATAGATCCCTAAAATCTAAGGATGCTTTTTGTTTTTTTGTTTTTTCTTTTTTTCGGGAAAAATCAGCCTATGCATGCAAATCAAGATTGGTCAGTCCTAGAGGGAACTGGTCAACCTAGAAGCACATGCAACAACCTGCAAGCCCGAGATTGAAATTTGTGCAGTTTCTAGGTTGGGAAACTCTGCCTGGCCCTCATGCATTGCGCAATTTATGGAGTGAAGCCCTGGTTGTCGGTCAAAATTGCGCAATTTTTGAGATGAAGCTAAGTGTTGCGTTGCATTGCACAATTTTCAAAGGGAAGGTTGCTCGACTGGATTGTGCATTTCTGGAGCCCAACAGGAAACGCATATGAATTGCGCAATTTCCAGAGGGAGGGTTGGTTCCCCTCCAGAATTGCACAATTTCCTAGGTGAGCATCACAACCAAAAAATGGTTAAGTCCTAGAGTGTCAGCCTATGGGTGGGAGACAAATAATTTGATAAGAACAGGCTGGTAATCCACTGAAACTCAACTGAAGCATTTGTACTTGGACAATGCAATACATGCTACTAAGGATGGTTGGTAGGGAGGTTTCAAAACGAAGCTAAGGCAAAATTTTGGAGGGTGGTTTTAGCCGCTACAACAGGTTCCAAGTGGGTTTGACTTGAGCTTGTGCATTACAAAAGAAAAGGAATTTGTGAAATCAATGGGGGTGTTGCATTTGTAAGGGCTCTAATAACTGTAGGACATAGTTCAAATGGAATGTTTTAATAAATTTTTAATCCCATGTTGCTCATATCTAAGCCCTAGGTGAATGACATTCGTTGTTGAAGATCTCTAGTTTGTGGACATTTGGATTGTTTTTTTGTTCAAACTTCCAAGGCTATTTCACCTCGAAGAATAGCATATGTGGTTGTGATTTATCTGCATTGCAAAAACATTAATGCATGCTTATGGTAGGGTAAGGTATATGGTTGTGTTTTGGTGTTATTGCAATGATTTTTATTCATCTCTCTATGGTTCAGTGATTGTGACAATATTGGGTCCTTTCCATATTGGCTCAAGTTGATCCCCTTTGGCTTTAATAATGTTCTTTTCCTTTACCTTTTGGATATATCAAAATTGACTCCATTATTATTTGGCATCCCTATTCCCTCCTATCAAGGGTATTTAATTTGTAGCCACCTAGTTTGAACACAATTCGACTTCAATTTGATTAAATTGTTTTGTACCGTTTTGGGGTATGGGATCTATAAATGTTGTTTTCATTTGTAAGATAAGGTATATACCCATGTTTTTTCCATTTTTCCTTTTTGGAAAATTGAATTGCTTTCCTTTTGGCCTTGTTTTTTCTACACATGTTCTCACCATGGCTTGCATTTTTTCTTTTTTCATATCTATATGGAAATTTACAATAAACTTCTATGTATTTTAATATTCATAAAATATGCAATGATAAGAAGACAACTTTATTGGAAATTATAGAGCTTTGGATTTATGTCTAGTTAATTTTAATGTTAATTATTTATTTTATTTACTTTTACTTGATAATCCCACCTCCCCTCAATTAAAGAGATTTAGAACAGTCGGGGAAGGAGCGCGCTGTTAAGGCGTTCCGTAAGCAAAGGTCACCAGTTCTAGTCTCGCCGATACCAAAAATCCAGTATGGTTTCCGTTGGTGCAGCTCAGGCCGGGTGTGATCCTCGGGTAACTTTGACGGCTTAGATGCCCCTGAGTAGTCGCCTCTCACCCATAGGGTAAGCGTGATTTTTAGGATTCACCCACTTATCAACCAACAAAAAAAACGATAATCCCACCTCTACCCCTATGTATTATATAAACAATTGGCTATTTCTATGGATGGCTAGTTTGTCTATGTCCAACATCTTTGATTCTTAAGGCATTTCCATGTTTTTTTGCATGTGTGTGTCGATTCAATATCAAGAACTAGTACTATGTAGTGAATTGTGTCCTTATGTTTACAAAGCAATTAAAATATAAAATGGATTTGAAAATGAAACCTAGATCTGTAAGAGTTTTCAATGGAACACATCCTCTTACACAAAATGGAAGAAAACACTAAAAGGATCTAAGTGAGACAATTCTCTATAAAATAAGAGGTTTTAATTTTACTAATCCTATTCTTAACAAGAAAAAGAAAAACAACAAACATTGAAGAGATGCTTAGTGGTAGCTAAGTAAGATAGAGACCAAGCCTTGAATGCAAGTTACTTTGAATGTTTCTTACAAGGTGACCTATTATTGCATGCCCATGGATACTAGGAGATCCATTATCCTGTTGACATATGGAAAGTGAATAATAATTGTAGGCACAAAATGGAGCCCAAGCAATCATTATGAACCAATTCCTATATGTTTCCATTCATGTGTGGCCATAAATATCTTAAACAATTATAACATACATGCCTTGTTATGTCCTTAATATTTAGCTTTATCATTACTTATAATGCAAATATAGTAAAATCATAGAGGAGTGAGTTAATAAATGGACAAACTCAATTGTATTTGTAGGTCTTCTTCCATCTTTTTGGCCAGGAAAAATTATACCATGATCCACCCATTTTGCTCTAACTCCCTTTATTTGTGTCATGTGAAAATGTGTCAAACACCTTTGGAACAAATTTCTATGATCAAAGTCTCCACTAGTTAAATAAAAAATTGTTGGGAAAGCATAGTCCCTTAGGGACAAATTTCCATGACCAAAATCCCCATCAGTTAAATATAAATTTTGTTGGGCAAGCATAGTTTGTGATTTAACTTTTTGCTTTCTCTCTAGAATGCTATATATATTTTTATGCATTGGTGTATGATAGATGTGATTTTACCACTTGGATTTTTCTTTCCATTTTATGTTTTCTTTACTATTTTCCTTCATCTTGTTAAAATTATTTTCTTTCAACAATTGCAAATTGTTTAATACACTTTCTCCATCTTAAAATGTTTCAGGTAATTATGTTTATGCCTGCTTCGATTGTAGGTTTCCAAATGCCAAGTTCTTTACCCATAAATATATTTTATTTTATTCCTTTATTACTTTTATCCTAATTAGTTCATATCTCTAATACACATTTTTTTTTCATTGTTGTGGCTCAGGAATGTGTTTGTGTCCAACCTCTTTGAGTTTTAAGATATCCTATAACATTTTTCGCAAGTTTCTAGAATATATATCATATATATATATATATATATATAATATATATATATATATATATATATATATATATATAACTAAGTCATTTATTTATAAACTAAAAAAACATAAATTAAATTAAACAAATAATAATAATAATAAAAGAAAGTAATTTTGACGATGAGTCAACCTGCATTTGTGGTTCATCACCCTACATTCGTGATAGTAGCCAGAGATGATTGTCCTAATTGTTCCTAGTTCGCCAACTCAATTATGATAAATTCTCCCACCATTGAAAAAAAAAAAACAAAACAAAAAAAAAACAAAAAAACTAGAAATTTTGATAAAACACTTTATCTTCCATATATATACACACCACACCTCTTTAACAAACATTTAATTTTACAAAACTTTTGATTGTTTTAAACTTATTGTTAACAAAACAAGACAAAATCATTGAAGATTGAAGAATCTTTCCACGATATATAAATTGAGCCTTCAAATATAGTGACTAATAATATAGCAAGTATGAGGGTGATGTGGGATTTTTTCCATGCTGAAAATGGAGTTAACACGTGTGAACAAATAATTAGCCTTCAAATGTACTGAATAATAATTTGGAGTTGACATGTGTGAACAAAGAATTAGCCTTCAAATGTAGTGAATAATAATTTAGCGGGGAGGTGCATTGTAGAACCCAATATTTAGGGGATGTGTGATTCAATCCATATTCAACATGGAGTTGACAAGTGTCCCTTTTAAAAATAAAATAATATTCCTTAAATTAAAACAATGTCATCTATAATAAATAATAGTAATAATAATAATAACAATAATAGGAGTATATACTTAGTTTTAATTTAAAAAACTATAAAACATCAATAAATTTGTCATCATGATGCTTTCTTGGTTGGTTGATGATATTACAATAAGATAAAAAAAAATATTTAAAAAAAAAATTATACTTTCAAAGAAATATATATAATTATTATAATTAATACACTTCAATATCAACTTCATATTTATATATAAGGATAGAGAGAGTAACTAAAAGTAAGTATATGTGTGGGGGGAGACTTTGCAAATGAAAGTAAAAAAAAATCAATTACTTATGAGAGAAAAATATTAATAATAGTAAAAAAATTCAATGTGGATTATAAAGAAAATATTTTAGTATGTAAGATTAAGTAATATTGAATCTGTATTTACAATATATGAATTACAAAAAAAATAAATTAATATAAAATATGATCAATAAATAATATATTTTAGTGTCATATATATATATGTATATATATATATATATATATAGATAGATGAATGAGTAAGATCAAAAAATAAATTGTTGGGTTAAAATATTTCAATTACTATTCTACATTTTGGGCCTTTTTAAGTTATATTTTTTTTGTCATTGTTGTTGGAAATGTAATATTGAAATTACAAGTTTAAGCTGGGTAGTAAAATTCGTCCAAATTAATCTCATTTATGCATTTAAAAATGCAATTTAGACATTGAATCTATTTATGCATTTAAACATATAATTTAAACAATAAAAAAATAGACATAATAAAATTAGATTTGATCTCTCAATCCATAGTTAAATAAATCTATACCACTACTAAACCAGAAAAGACTAAAGCAATAATTCTGATATAGTAACTCCATTTTTTTCATTCATTTACAAAAATAAATAATAGGAATAATTATAATTATTATAATTTTATAAATGTTTTAAATTTATGTGATAAATATGTTGAATAATCATAGTTATTATGATTTTATAGCTTTTTTAAATTAAACTTTTTCATTAGTTTTAATTCAAATATCTCCGCACATATATATTTTTCTTGAACAATCACCCCACGTTATACCTTGTCCGCTCAATTTTTCCCCTGCTTGCCACTACCTAAATCGTTAATCGTTATGATGTCAATTGCTAGATTCAAGTACCTTTCAAGATATTAGATAATTAGATGCCGTGAAATTACCGAGTAATATTTTTTCACCAAGTATGTTACAAATATAATCTGGAGACGTGTTCCAAAGTGAGAATTTAATAAGTGAATTAAATGACAATACCTCTATCATTAATGAGTAATAATATTGTGGGAATTTAATAAGTGAATTAAATGGCAATACTCCTATGATATGATTAATGAGTAATAATATTGTTTAGTAGAAAATTTATTAAATTATGATCTATAAGTAATAATGATTTTCGGAGTAGTTTTTAAGTGTAATTTTTTGGAGTTTATTGTAGATTTCAGCGCCAAATCTTGATTTGTGATGTTTAAATAATTTTTTGACTGCACATATAGATTTAGCACCCTCGAAAACCCTTGGGGTGTTTAGATTGAGAAGAATTCACCTATCAAACTTGTGATTTCAATGAATCTCTACCGGATTTTAGACAAATTAGAATGGAAATAAACCGGAAAAATACTTACTACTAGATAAGTTTGAACATTTTTCCAAATTAGAATGGAAATAAACCGGAAAAATACTTACTACTAGATAAGTTTGAACATTTTTCCAGTGATTTTGTGGCGACTGATAATATAGTTCACCTATTTCAATGATTTTTGCCGCATTCTAAACAAATTAGATTGGGAAAAATACTTACTACTAGATAAGTTTGAGCATTTTTCGAGTGATTTTGTGGCGACTCATAATATAGTTCACCTATTTCAATGAATTTTGCCGGATTCTAAACAAATTAGATTGGAAATTAAACGGGGAAGCACTTAAAGGCTACTGAATAAGTTTGAACATTTTTCGAGTGATTTTGTGGCTGAATGATGATATGCATATTAACTCAGTGGGAGTTTTTTTAATATGATTATTTCAGAGGTAGAAATGTAATATGAGAATTATATAAGGTGACTTGTTACCAAATATTAAGAATTTTTAATCCAATTTTCTATACAGTTTATTTTCCCATATAATTCCAGCAGTAGTGAACTCAGCGCAATCCAAGTGCTTCATGGTTTTTTAAGGTGTTGAATCCATATATGTATATGTAGTTTTTCGCAATCCAAGTGCTTCATGGTTTTTTAAGGTGTTGAATCCATATATGTAGTTTTTCGATCTAATTTTTTTAATATCCGGCAAGGATTCAATGAAATCACAAGTTTGATGAGTGAACTCAACACAATCCAAGTGCTTCATGGGTTTTTCAAGGTGTTCAATCCATATATGTAGTCAAAAAACTAGTTTAAACAACACAAATCAAGATTTCACCACAATCTCACTGGAAAATCCATTTTTAATTCAATGATGAGTAATTTTAAAATATCAATGAATTATTTATTTTAGAAGGAATCTTTGATAGAGATGTTTGCTAATTTAATAGGAAAAAAATCCTATTGTGGGAAAGAAAATGGTGACTAACTATTTTGTTAACTCAAGTTTTATAATTATAATATATATATTATATATATCATGAGTAAGGTTCTTTAAAGTGTTGAATCTTTTTGGTAAATTTTACTGATTTATTTTTCGATTCAATTGTCATAATCATGTAGGTATTATGAAATCACAACGTTTGATAAATGAACTCTTCATAATCGACCCAATTAAACAACACAACACAAGATTTGGCTTACAATTTTTTCATCAGATTCAGGAATCCTGTTTGAAAACTCCAAAAAAAAATACCTCAGTTGAAGACATACTATCTTACATAAATATATATATATATATAAAATTTAATATATACTTATATTATAATATATAATATATAGATATATCAAAAAACTACACTTTACTACCCTTCATTTTCTCCACTTTTCGCCAACCACCGGAGCTGCGAGTTGAAGATATAATAGTAATATAATATTTTGGGAGTGGAAGATATAATAGTAATTTGATATTTTGTTACATTTAGAGGGATTTCTTTATCAAAGTTTGAACTCTCTAATGCATGAATTATTTTAGTGAAGCTTGCCTCTCTTATGTAGTCTTTTCAATCTATTGCTAGAGATGTGATTCTCATGTTACTTTGGATGTTTGAACCATCAAACCTACCTGCTTGGCCCCCCTCTTCTCTATGATTTCTTGAGAGTTATGATCAACAATATTTGTAGTATTCACTGGGTTTTCTTTCTCCTCTGTTGTGGAATCATGGGAATATGAGAACTACCATCCTTTTTTCTTGTTTCTTTTTTCTTTTGGGATTTTGTTTGCAGGAAAACACCAATTTTGTAAGTTTCTAGTGTGAAGGAAAATACGACATCTAAATGTTGTACTATCAAAATATAAAGTCTGAGACCATTGCATATTATTATGAATTAAAATAATATGATCTTTTAAACTTTTACTAAAGTCTAATTCTACACATATCTTGGTAAAGGTGAAAATTCATTTTATCACTCTATCTGAGTCTATCTTTAAAACATTCCCCAAAAAATTATTAATTCCTAGTAACACTTTATGATACTAAAAATGCAAAAAGAAATTATAACCCCACTAACAATTTAAAAACCACCATAAAAATAGCATCAAAACCTTAGAAACCACCATAAAATTAGCATCAAAAGCTTAGAACTATGGAATCGTCAAAAGAGCCGCACTATCGCATCCACCTTACCTTTTTAATAAATCTAATTAGCTATTTGTTATATGTGCAAGTCTCTTCCACGATCTCATAAACAATTGCGGTTGAAGGTTCTTCCTGCAGTTAAACAATACAATTACCTGATCGCAGAATTGGCTGTCATGAAAAACTGAGTGACAGTAATTAATTTTATCTATAGGAACTTGTCAGATCCCTGCTGGGCATCATTTTAACATTTTTTTTATTTTTTTTTAATGTTTTTTTGAATTAGCTATTTTCCGGCGTCATAGGTTCCGACGTCATGAGCAGCTTAGGTTCCGACGTCATAGCTTGCGACTGACATGGCTATGACGTCATAATTTTCATAGCTTCCAACTGACATTCTTTAAACTTATATACGGAGAAACCTTCGTATCTCATGGAAAACGTGACAGCTTGTGATTCACTATAAATAGTAATAGTATTGCAGAATTTTTTAATTTTAAGTCAATGTTACTAACTAAATAACTTTAAAATGTGAGGAACCATTCATGTGGGTGCATTAAATTAAAGATGGCATATGTGATAAGAGGCCGATTGTCACGATCGATAAGTGAGTAATCGTTTGAAAATAAAATTTAATTTTTTTAATTTTAAATGTTGTGAAAAGAAGAAATGGTGTCAATTTATAAATTTCTGATGTCATTTTTAATGTTTAGAGTATAAATTACTCGATGTCTAAAAGTTTATAGTACCATTTTACTTACCTTACAAAGTAATTAGTCAAAGTTATATGTGATTATAGCAATCGTGCAGTTTAGGCCTTTCAAAGGTTTTTATAAAAGTATAATATTAATTAATTTAATTTAAACTAATTTAGCTATGTAATTTATTTTAAAATAGAGTTAATGTAATTTATTTTAAAATAGAGTTGTTGTAATTTATTTTAAAATAGAGTTTTATTATGTTATCAGTTAAGGAAGTTTGAAAAATATGTTATTTATTAATATTAAAAATAAAGGTGTGTTTAAGTAGTGGTTGTGATTGTCATTCACGGAGTGTATATTAATTGGTTCATGTGGGATTAGTTTTTATTAGATTTTAAGTTCAAAGTGAGAATGTGAGGGTAGGGGTTTTTTTTGTAGGCAAATAGACTATCTCATGGAGTTCCTAGGAACATAATCCTAGTGACACCATCCCACTAGTAGGGATGTCATTCTTCCATTCAACATTAGGCCTATTCTTAGCCTAGGATCTACATAGATGGAAAAAAATGCAATGATAACTATGTTTAGTAATTTAGAGTTATGCAATGATAACTCTATTTAGAAATTTGGGGTTGCTCATATTTGATTAAATGAAGAAACATTATATTGATGGCTAGTCCCATAATATATTACTTTTTGCAATGGAGCTTTATGATGATTTTTCCCTTGTAATTGAAGATGGGTTATTGTGGTCCTTCTGTGTGATGAGTGGAACACTTCATTCATTATTGCTTCATTAAAACATGTCCTTGTAGTTTATTTTGGTGAATCATATTGGTTTATGTTTTTCTTCCTTTCTTGGAAAATTCCCTATACACATCTCTTGTTGTAGCTGTTGTAACTGTTTGTGCTAATTGCTTTGTGTTTTTCTTACAAGTATACATTTAGAGCTTGCAAGCTAGGTTGGAAATTTGAGTGTTAATTTGTAAATTGATTTAACGATGAAAAAATTGTGAGCATTTAGGCATGTTAAATTTCTTGACATTTTGTGCATCTCTGGGTTGTGCTTCTACTCTCTACAAATTTATCCACATAAAATTTTCAATGTTATTGGGCCATTGTAATTTTAAGTGTCACAACCCTTTAGTGTTTATAAATCCCTTTATTTAAGAAAAAAATTAAAATTAAAAAAATATGGTATACGTGATCTCTTATTTCTATTTATTTCTTACGACGTGACCTATCATTGTATGCCCATGGATACTAGGATGTCCATTATCCTGTTGACATGTGGAAAGTGAATAATAACCGTAGGCACAAAATGGGGTCCAATCAATCATTATGAGCCAATTCCTATATGTTTGCATTCACGTGTGGCCGTAAATATCTTAAACAATTATAACATACATGCCTTGTTATGTGCTTAATATTTAGCTTTATCATTACTTATAACACAAATATAGCAAAATCATAGAGGAGTGAGTTAATAAATGGACAAACTCAATTGTATTTGTAGGTCTTCTTACATTTTTGGCCAAGAAAAATTATATCATGATCCACTCATTTTTCTCTAACTCCCTTTATCTATGTCATGCTAAAATGTGTCAAACACCTTTGGAACAAATTTCTATGATCAAAGTCTCTACTAGTTAAATAAAAAATTGTTGGGAAAGCATAATCCCTTAGGGACAAATTTCCATGATCAAAATCCCCATCAGTTAAATATAAATTTTGTTGGGCAAGCATAGTTTGTGATTTAACTTTTTGATTCCTCTCTATAATGTTATATATATTTTTATGCATTGGTGTATGATAGATGTGATATAACTTACTTCAACAAAACTCAATTTTTATATATATTTTATTCCACCATTCACCGCCATGCTTACATAACTTCATTAATTATTTTAAATGACTTCTATAATTTACTTTTCACTTAGTTTGAGCCTTTGCATTAATCATAAATCCTTTGAGATTCATAAAAAAAATATTTAAAAAAAAAATCGGCCTAATGGATGTCATTAAACAATAACATAAAGGCAGCATTCAAAAACATATCCAATAACCAAATTATAACAATGAAATAACCTTGCCCACACTTAGATTTAAAAAACTACATGCGGATTTAATGAAGCCTTCAAAACACATCCGAACAATGACTAAGCCTTGCCCACAATTTGATTTAAAAAACTACTGATGGGTTTATTTGTCACATATTATGAAAATGTTTCTATAGCATAATCAACAAATGCTACAGTATTTACATCAAAAGAAAAACACTGGATGTCAAGGATTTACCTGGTTTCTCTGGCCTTCTCTTTCCAGCACACAAGAAAACTTCACGCAGATGTTCTTAGCGATTCGGCTCCCTCCAACAGGGCTCACAAACTAGTCTTGCACACCAGCACACTCTTACACACAAGTAGACAGACTGCAAGTTCATAGTAGCTCTTCTTGCAGAAAAAAACTCACACTCAGTGAGGCAGTAACCTCAATCCTTTGGCTAGCTCACCCTTCACCCGGACCTTGAGGCACCATACACAAAGTTTTGCTGTCACACCCTCAACGATCTCTCACATTGATCGCTCACAGAAGAAACTTACGCTCTTAGCACTCAACCTTGCTCTGATACCAAATCAGAGAATGCAGATAACACAACAAAACTTGGACTTTACATTGCCATCAACTGATTTTTATACATGCTTGATGAAGTTTCTCAATTATCTGGATTGTCGGTGGAAATATCTTCCTCAGGAAGCTATCTGAACTCTTAAGACTTCCTCCTCAACTCTCCCGAAGAAACTAGACTTCCTACCTAACACATTTAATGCATACGACAGTTGGAATTAATGTTTTCCAACATTTTCCTTATCCATTAGTGAGGTTGAAATGATATTTTACCTGAAATGAACCTTGAAGAGAAATCTAACGTGAGCGGGAAGGAAAATTAGTGTATGCTTAGAAACTATAATGTGGAATAAAAGCAGGTTTGAAAATGGGCATGTTATAAGAACCTACCTTGTTTCCACTTCAAAGGACCATGACTGATCACATTGGTTTTGAATTTTGCCCCATTTCTCTAGAAACGATGGACTTCCTTCGATCAAAATAGTCTGTAGTTTTTCCAACTTTACAATGCTCTCAAGATTTCCCTTCCAACATATCGCAATTTTTAAGATCTAGAGTATCCAAAGATGGGAGACAATGGAAATCCTCAAGGAGATTTTCTAGCTTTTTGCATCTAGCCAATAATAGAACTCAAAGTGATGAGAGACCTTTGAAGTGTTCACATAATTCTTCAAGATTATCGTAGTTTGATAAATTCAAGTTCTCCATGTACTTGAGTTTGCTGAAACTTTCTGGAAGCTTCTCTAAACCTCTACAATATTTCAATCTTAGTCTTCTTAAGCTTGTTACTGCCCCAAATCGATCTGGAGACGTCTCTAGACTCGAGAAACCATACATTTCAAGTTTTTTTATAAAGGACAGGGCCCAAAACCAATCAGGTAGTTCTTTTAAACGGGTCCATGATAAGTTGATTGAGTCCAACAACGTCAACCACTAAATTCTTCCTGAAATACTTGTTAGATGTTGACAACCATTTAGAATGAGGTTAACAAGAAATGTTAACTTTCCTAACCCTTTTGGGAGGTATTTTATCCTTACACACTTGGATAAGTCCAGTAATCTCAATGATGAAAGCTCCTCAAGACCACTAGGAAGAGCTTCTATATGTACACACCCACGTAAATGGAGTTCTTGCAATGATGTAAGATTTTCAAGACAATCATTGACTAACACCTAAATGATGTACACACCCACCTAAATGGAGTTCTTACTAAAACATGTGAGTTTTGGTGTAACAACAATCATGACTGCAACAATATTTGTAGCTTATATCCTTATAATTTTACTCAAATAACGTGTAGGAACCCATTGGATGTGAAATTAAACTTTACATCAACAATATGCCCACCCTGTATACTTTTAAGTGAAACCCACACCAAAAAAAAAAAAA
>APFE030648554.1:4436-36846 GCA_000404065.3 Pinus taeda | reverse complement strand
AAATGGGAAAAGGGATAAATTAGTTTTTGGTAGCAAGTCACTCTTGAACATGACACTTTCACTTCATCTCTGTGACTATTTGGGTTGGGTTATCTACTTGATGGTTATCATACCTATGCTCTCTCACACCATACATCACTTTCGTTTGGGGTCAATGCTACCAATTCATTCAGCATCGCTGACATGTTCAAGATAAGTCACTCAATAAACTTCATCGTTTGCAATACTCATAAACCTTCATTTTCATGACCCCTGTTCCTGAACATTGTATCATAAATCACTTTCTGTCTTCAAAATCATCACACTCGTTTCTTGACGTTGATGGTGGATACACCAAGGCCCTCCTGCAATGAGTCACTTCTTGTCGACATGTAACGAAGCTTCCTAGATTACCCTATAATATAGACTCCAAGACCCATAAATTTAGAATAATAGATTCATTCACAGTTAAATTTTTACCCCTCCTTTCATATCGTGTCTTCTAAAATTACCTCAGCCATATTACTGTTAGGCCATAGTACAAATTCTCTCATTAATTGATTTATTGGTTCTCTTATATGGAGCCTTAGATTTGTTAAGATCTTGAAAGCACATGATCGACCATTGAACTGATGATGGCAGGTATCCTATCAACATATCTGGGTAAATCTTCACCAACACTAGTGGACACTAATTTCATGATCATTATAGTGTTATTGACTAGTCTTTGCAATACATATACTTAACCCGTTAGTCATAAAATAAGATACATATTCCTCAATTGGTGTTTTCATAAAAAAATATTACTTTAGAGCATTATGAGCATAGCATATCTATGCAGTGAATGTAATACGATCAGTTATAGAATCCACATAATCCATAGTCATCTCACATATTCATACATAATCTCTGCATAACCCATATTGCTTCCACTATTAACTCTATTCTTATATGTAAAATAGGTCATATGTATAATACCGCCATCACATTCATAGTAACCTATTAGCACAAGTAATATAAGTATGTTCATTATGCTACCGTGCATGGGTAAAAGAACTGTCAATTCATTTAATGTACTTCTATTAATAAATTCACACTAGAAGCCACATGCAAGTTGATCACGATAAATCTAAAGTGGTGACACCAGTACATACAATTAATTGCTATGATACCACCATTTCTCATATACATTAAATTTCACATACACAAGACACATATAATACCTTATCTATACAACTAAGCTTCATTAGTTAATCATTTCAACGAAAAACTCGAACAACAACAGAAACTGGTGAAAATATTCTCATAAATAAACTAGAAACCATAACTAAGAGAGAGAGAGAGAGAGAGAGATTAAGAGTCAAAATACAACCATTTCATGCAAATTACACCAACTAAGTCTCACTTCGAGGGAGAAGCACCACCACCTAGCCATGAATCACTTATGATTCCCTTGAGCCGAAGATCTTGCCAAGGATAAACTGTCCTTAATTGATCAATTCTTTGGGTATTTAATACCCTCTTTCATGATTTAGTTTCCATTATCAGAATCCCACTTTATGGATTTTTCCATTTTCCTAGGTCTTATCTAGAAAATCTTGTATTTATCTCCCATGACGCTTTTCCACATAAAACCTTTCCTTTGTCTCCTGCAAAGATTTTATGTCCGATGGATCTTTATCTCCCATCCATCTAATGGGTATCTAATCCATTCAAGCTTATCTAGAATTACATCTAGAAGCTTATCATTAAAGACTCATCTCTATCACATTATTCATGGGATTTTGAAAGCGTCTCCTCTCTCTTGGTGGTCCACCATCCAAGTAAGTTATTTTAGTAATTTATTTAATAATACACTTTCTTTTCATATTACATATCACCTAGCTTTCCTCATCTTAGTTGTATAATAGTTTAACACACAAAGGAGGGTGTCAAACCTAGCTTTCCTCAGCCTAGGTTTACAACATTTAACACACAAGGGAGGATATGGCACCTAGATTTAACTTAGCATAGGTTTACAATATTGTAGTACACAAGGGACGGGTGTTACATACTTGCCCCATTAAATTTGACATCGTCCTTGGTGTATCATTACATCATGTTCTCGTTCACAAGTAGTTGGTTTCTAAATGAATAGCTGTGATGTATCTACCATCTGAATTTTTCTTCCTTCGATGTACCTCAATCACAAGGAGTGCTCCCAGCATCTCTCCTTCCATAGATACATTGGTCTCAAAGAGTGCTCCTAACGTCTCTCCTTCCATATCTACCTGTCACACATATTTGTTTTTCAAAACATTTGTGAGAATTTATCGATGCAAAGTTTAACTATGATAAATATCATAATCTGTTACTTAATAGTATTAAAGCAACTATTTATTTTATTTGAAGAATGCATGTTCTCTAATTTCATTCTTTCAATCCTTTGTGTTCTTGTCGAGCACCTACTTCTTGCATTATCTCTACATACAATACATGAGTTAGCATATTTTCCACATTAATATGCTTGTAAGAACATAATAGATTATTTCACATCACAATACACACACACACACACACACACACACATATTCATCGTAATCAAACTGTGATTAACCATAGTTACTTGTACAAACTTACTTTCCTTCTTCTTGGTAACCTCTAGGTTTGTTTACCTAGCCAGGCATCCATCCAATGATTGTTGCATACCTACACACAAGGTATGTTATACACTCCAATGCACATTTCATTTTTTAACCTTATAGCATATGTAGTCATATGGTACCATATGTACTATTGTGCATAGTCCAACTCTAGTACAACCTATAATACCATCCTCATGGTATCACCTGCATGACATAAACTATATCCACATATTTTTTCACCATGATAGTATCATACCAACATTTATTTATCATGGTTCATCTATGTAATTAAGAAAGATTTTATGTCATGTGTAAAATAGTTGCAGGTGTCATGTGGTTACAATATCAGTCACATTTTATTAGATTCATGCATATTTTAATCTTAATCATACCCTTTGCTTAATGTTCTAAAGTAGATTATTAACCGATAGTTGTTGAAGTTTAATATTCATGAGATCATTAATTAACTTCATTTATTTTATTGTTGCCTTATTTATGCCTCAACAACTTGTTCACCATGCATAATTCCATGTAGTTATACATAAAAGTTTTTACTACTTACAATCCTACACTCGTAGTTGTAAGTGTTTATGATCTTAGGGTATCTAAACGTTAGCTCATTCTTAACATTAAATCACCCTTTACCAAAGCTGAGTTATCTATTTATGAATTCTTGTTTGAATCAACATTTCCTTATGTTGTCCAGACACTTTCTCAATGCAATCTGATAAGAGATCCTCTCAAAATTTCTTGGTACAAATTATGATATCAATCTATTTAAATAGATTGTTAAATACCATTTAATTGACCCAGGGGTCCATATCCTTTTTGCTACATCACCAATAACTATGGTTTGCCTTCAAGGATACTTATAGGTTCTATTATGCATATCCTTCAAAAGATGCATATGTCCTATAAATCAGTTTAAGTTAAATTTCCTCTTTAACCATGCTTTCTGTCAACTGAAGGATGAGTCACATTGTAAGTAGATGCATTAATCAAAGTATTAATTTGACCAAAATTTGTGGAGTTATATAGTATTTACACTATGACATCCTCTCACCATCATTTACTTTGTTATAATACTTTTACAACAATTATACCATTTATAAGTTATTTTTATAGAATGACGACCATAGCTTAATCTCTAACTAGAACCATATTCTAGTTTTAAGTGAATTGTGATTCTTGCATTCATGAAGGAAACTTATATAAGTGTGCCACTTAAGTAATGAGATCTTCCTTCCATATGCATTACTTGTTATTAATCTTAAGAAAAATCAAACAACATTACTTTTAAGGCATTTTCTCCCTATCACATGCTATAACACTTTAGTTATAAGGTTTTTCATGTCAGTAAAATTAATAATCTTCAATTTCCTTTTCTAGCCTGACTCTTAACATAATTATGCATATTTTTACTATTAGAACATAATAGACCAATCGCTTATGCAAACAAAATATATCTTCAATATAATTCAAGCAACTCCAATCCCCTGCATGGAGGAAAAAACCAAATGTCTACATGCTATGCATATTTGTAATCATTGATAGTAGCATATCATTTATTCCACAAGTGACAAACCCCCAATCTTTGCTCAACAAGCTATGACCAACATCTAAGCAACAAAGCATACATTCTATCACACACAATAACATCTCCACCCTACTTTACCAATATAATCATTAGGTTAATCACGATTTTTCCTTCTACATAACATACTCCCCTTGCATTGGGGTAACCAATATGTAAGAGGCTATAAATATGAGAATTCATGAGAAATTGCTTACATGGAAGATTCATATGACTCACTACTATGCAACTATACTATACCATTTGATAGTACAACATTCTTACAAGTCTACAGTACCACACACATATGTGCTTGAATTGTAAATTAATATAACTCATTAGTATGCATGGATATTAAGCATGTTCCTCTCCAACCTGTTTATCTCAATGACTACTTAACGAGATTATGGTAACAACATGTAACCTATCCATGACAAGGCATCAGTGTATGCATCATTACAGAACAATTGAAGAATGATACAACCATGGTTTTCTTTATCTAATCTTCTTTTCTAGGGTTAGGTGAGTTTATTTAGCAATGAATCTATACGATAATTCTACCAATCACTATTTAAATCTCTTCATTATTCACAATACCAATTTTGTCCACATTTCCTTTTATGTACATCTAAATGCTATGATGCATAAATATGTATTTTTCCTTCACTTTTGATACCACAATCTCCACATGCTCAAGCATGACTATTTTGGAGAATTACATGAAAAATCAACCAAAAAAATAACCAAATTTTGCAGGTAGAAAATTTCCTCATAAATTATTATACTTAAGGATGTAACTCTTTTATGTAATTTGAAATGAGCAATTATTTTCTTAACCCCATGAAAACTACTTTTCCCATATAGAATTTCCAATTCTTGTCAAAAACATTTTCACATTTATGTTGCACGTATCTCAACAATTTTAATTTGCAATATACAATTGAACAATTAATGATCTCATTCATCATTCTTTATGCAGAATTAAAACAAAGCAAACATTTTTAAAAAACATGTTTTACATGCTTTACCATATCTTGTTTGTCTTTTATATATTTTATATTTTTTTTTTCAAATTCCACACTTACTTGTGCAACTATACTTCATAAGTTTCTTTATCTCAACTTGATATGTTTAGAAATTTCTTATCATTGACATGATCACATTCCTAGCCCATCCACACGTCCTCATATAAATTACCATTTACACCCAATGCAATTGTCTACATGACCCAAAATTCACATAATAAGGAAGTTTTAAGTTTCCATGTTATTTCATGAAAACAAGTTTTCTTATTGAATTAAACTCGCATTTTTTTTAACTGAACTAAGTATTAGTAATTTACAAAAATATAATTTGTACATACTAATTTTTTGTAATATAGTAGTTAATATTAATTTATGTGCATCACATAAATTTACTTACGCAATCTTTACAACATAAATAAAACTCACGTAAAGTGAAAGCACTTAATTTTTACATTTACTTTGACCTTTTGATTTCTTTCCCGTGTGAATAGTTATATTTAATTTTATTAATTCCACTAACTTCATTTCAATTTTTGCTTTCTTTCCATAGTGAATAGGTATAGATTGAAAAAACAATTTCTGCATATTTGCCACTATGCTGGTGACATCTAGTAACATATCGATACAATGTGCAACTCCCATACCTATTTCATAATTTAAAGGCTATAATTAGCAACATTTCAACTTTACCAAAGGAGGTTTACATTAAGTACATAATCTTTCTCTCGATAAATACGAAACCCGTTTTCATTCGTATCTGACTTAAAAAAAAAAAAAAATTTAAAGAGATGCAGGTAATCGGGCATTAAATTTTTATTAAGATGAATAAGCCTTTGTATGGTCGATGATGAGATAGACAGATATTTCTGTGATAGATTTTATTACATTTTGGGCATAATATTATATACTATACATTATTAATATGAAATCAACCCACTAAAATAACTATAATTGCAGGTAGAAAATTGCCTTTGCTTAGAAAGAAAGTGCGCTGGTGGTGGAGAAATTAACAAAGGGTGAATTTTAGTGACTCTGCCTACATGTTCTGTATCGAAAAATATGTTGATGAAGATGAAGTCATAAACAATACTAAATTTTTCTTTAAAAGGGTACAAAAATCAACGAGGAAAAATCCACGTGTTCATTTGAAAGTCACTGCTCCAAACTGCACAAGGAGGAGGTATCCATGATTGCATGTGACTCAAAGTGTAGTACAACAATGGTGAAGTCAATGTTTTGGATTATTTAAAGGCATCAAAATTAGAACACCTCGTGCTAAAGGGAGATGCATTAGCCCCATAAATCTACTATTAGTATTGTTACTTAAAATCAAGTCGAGTCGGTACACGCTATTTCTCCAAAACCTCTAACACAAATTGAAAAATGATAAGAAATGGTATAAAAAGTATTCATCATACATTTACTATATATAATTTAGGTTTAATATCCCTTCGAAGGGAAGTTGGAACTAATCCGGCTATAGATTTTACATATTCGTCTCAACAAGGACATCGATCTCTTTTATTTTCTACAAGAATTATGTTCAAAGAATGTAGTGCACATTTTCTCTTGAATACGCAGTGCCCAAAACTTTTCTCTTGGTCTGGAGAGTTTGTAGACGACTTCAAATTTTCCATGGCCAACCAATTCAGAATATTTTTTCAACACAAGGTCCATGAATAGAAAATTATCAAACTTGTTCAAGCTAACAAAAAAAATGATTAGCAAACTTATTCAAGTGAAACCAAAAATATATATATATATATAATCAAACTTGCTCAAGCGAAACCAGAAAAAATCTGTCGCAGAAGAAAAAAAATGCTTACCTATGATGTATGTAGAGCATAACGGGGTCTTCCGAGAATGAACTTTCTCAGTCATTTTTGGAGTAGTGTACCGCTTAAACCACTGTAGCACTTGGTTTAGGCAGTCTTAAACCACTACAGAACTTGATTTTCGACACTGTAAGTTATAGGGCAAGGTAATTCATTGAATGCCAAGTTGGCTTATTTAACGTGGTGCAATCTCTACAGATATAGTGGGAATAATCATTATCTTTTCTTTCCGATTTTATCCTATCCTACTCATCGTTATCGTCGGGGTAAGATAATGTGTTATGGATTGTCATCTCATCCTATCCTCTTCATCCAGCAGATAGGTTCTTGCAGGCAATCTAGGAAACAAAGCTCACTACTTTTCGGGGATGCAAAAGTCATTTCAAACACATCCATCTTGACATGTTGATGGTAACTGCTATTTGTAACTATCTGCGGCATAGTGGAAACAACAATGGCTACAGTTTCATTGTGTTTTACAGCCGAGCTTTTGCATTTTTTTTTGAGTCCATCTAACATTATCTTTTTTATTTTTATTATTGGAAACTAGCGGCTAATTATTATCATTGGATAGCCTTGGACTAACAGTTTAGCAAACAGAGGGGGACTTAGCCAGAAAGAAATAGAAATGTTATGGTGATTCCACCATGTCCCAACAAAATTCTACTTCAACTGTGAGTGGGGAATAAAGTTTCACCCAAGGATAATGACCATCGCATCAATCACATGTCTTTCTATTGGTTTTAGCTCTTAACTTTCTGCTTTGAATGGTACTGTAGCTTGGATTTTTTTTAAAGCATTCCTTAAACTTACAAGTGTGGTTTCCTCTTTCACCAGACCAACAGCGTACTGGTGAAACTTCTGGTTAATACGGAGCAGGATTCTTGGGCGAGACTTCGTTAACTACTAGTGGTACAAAAACCTCTACGTTACTTCAACTTTTATGACTGACTTAGAGAGGAATTGATTCCCCTCTGGGGCAATAGTATGTTAATTTATGCATCGACAACTTTGATGCAAGAGACAATAATTCAGAATTGCGTACACCATATCGATGGTTGTGCAGATCTCGAAGGTTTCAAACTAGGTGATATAGTTGAAATTTGCGTAAGTATCAATCTTTGCAGTCTGTACGAGAAAAATACTATCATATTGGGTAACAATGATCCAATCCATTGCCATCTACATGACAGTAGATGCATTATTTGGTGTTATACTCAAATCAATCCCTTCTCACCTTCAGCTGCACGTTGAGCGTAGTCGAGCATTGATGAACAACTCAAGTATGAGTTAATAATAGTCAACGATGCATTAATGCAAGTGCGAAGTGACACCCACAAGGAATGGTTTTATCCATCGATCAGGCAAAGTACCCAATTTGTCCATCGACGTGGGATTTGACCATTTGCAATTTCTATCTCTCTAAAAACCTGCATTCATAAGAGCACACCTAGATGACTTGTGATCCGCTGAGTGCTAATCAATGCGTAATCTGAGTTTCTTCAGAACTCTCCCAACAACTCGTTATTGTACGAGGCCATCGTCAACAAACTTTCTACTCGCACATATAAGGTAATTAGGGACAGAAATAAATAATATCCCCTCATAGAAAATTCTATTGTCAAAATAAATACTTCTTCTTCATTCTTCATGATGCATGCAAAAAGAATTGTGCATATGTGCTCCATATTCCTTTAACTAAAATATTTCTAATATTTATATTCAATCTTAAATACTGATTACGGATTTGACACTTATAACTATACTCTCTAGCACAATTTTAGTAGTTAGGAAAAATGAGGGCTTGAACTTTTTCATATCTTATGAAGGTGTATTGGCCCATAGGCCGCAAGTTTTGAATTTGAAGCCCTCATGCCATTTGTAATGACCTCCTTAGTGTACCTAACGATTTAGCCTCCAAGACACATCAATTTAAAATTTTGGATTCATTCATAGTTAAATTTTTACCCCACCTTGGATATCCTGTCTTCTAAAATTACCTCAACCATGTTATTGCTAGGCCATGGTACAATTTTTCTCATTAACTGATTTACTGGTTCTGTTATATGAAACTTTAGGTTTCTTAACATCTCAGATGCATGTGATTGACCATTGAACTCATGATGGTAGTCATCCTATCAACATATTTGGGTAAATCTTCACCAACCGTAGTGGACATTAATTTCCTAATCATTGTAGTGTTATTGACCTGTCTTTGCAATACATATACTTAACCCATTAGTCATAAAATAGGATACATATTCCTCAATTGGTGAGTTTTCATAATGAGATATTACTTTAGAGCATTATGAGCATAGCATATCTCTATAGTGGATGTAGTACAATCAGTTAGAGAATCCACAATCATCTCACATATTCATACATAATCTCTACATAACCCATATTTCTTCCACTATTAACTCTATTCTTTATGTAAAATAGGTCATACGTATAATATTGCCATCACATTCATAGTAACCCATTCACACAAGTAATCTAAGTATGTTCATTATGATATCGTGCGCGTGTTCTAAAATTGTTAATTCATTTAATGTACTTCTACTGATAACTTCACACTAGAAGCCACATGCAAGTTGATCATGAGAAATCTAAAGCGGTGACATTAGTACCAAAAATTAATTACCATGATACCACCATTTCTCATATACATTAAAGTTCACATACATAAGACACAAATAATACCTTATCTATGCAACTAAGATTCATGGGTTAATCATTTCAATGAAAAAATGGAACAATAATAGAAACTGGTGAAAGTATTCTCATAAAAAAACTGGAAACCATAATCGAGAAAGAGAGAGAGTAAGAGTCAACATACAACCATTTCATGCAAATAACACCAACTAAATCTCCCTTGGAGGGAGGAGCACCACCACCCAGCCGTGAATCACCTCTAATCCCCCCCGAGCCGAAGATCTTGCCAAGGATCAAATGTCCTCAATTGATCAATGCATTTGGGTATTTAATACCCTCTTTCATGATTTAATTACCATTACTAGTGTCCCGCTTTATGAATTTTTCCATTTGCCTAGGTATTATCCAGAAAATATTGTCTTTATCTCCCATGACGCTTTTCCATATAAAATCTTGCCTTTATCTCTTGCAAAGCTTTTATGTCCGATGGATATCCAATCCATTCAAGCTTATCTAGAATCACATCTAGAATCTTATCACGAAACATTCATCTTTATCCCATTCTTTATGGGATTTGGCAAGCATCTCCTCTCTCTTGGTGCTGCATACTCCAAGTGATTTATTTTATTACTTTATTTAATCATACACTTTCTTTCCATATTACATATCACCTAGCTTTCCTCAGCTTAGGTGTAGAATAGTTTAACCCACAAAGGAGGGTATCAAACCTAGATTTCCCCAGCTTAGGTTTACAACATTTAACACACAAGGGAGGATATGCTACCTAGCTTTAACTTAGCTTAGGTTTACAATATTGTAGTACACAAGGGAGGGGTTTTACCCGACATTAACACATTATTCAGGAAGTTCACTTAGAAACACCCTTCCAGTACCTTGAGGCTTGCATACATCAATGGCAAGTTTCTCGCTTCTGGCAACAGGTTGAAATCAGAGGCCTTTGGCTGAAAGAATTTGTATGGTGTTCGACATCAAAACATCTATTCACACCATGTAGAATGTACTGTAGTACCTTGAGAATCAATATCATTATTGGTTATTTTTCTTGTGTCTGTTAATAGCTTACATCATTGGATGGTAATCAGACGGTGTCTTTCCATGTTCGACTTAAGAACACATTCGCATGGTTAGAATCGTACTTGAGCAAATGATTGGACGATATAGAGGACCCTAGATCTAGTTTCATCCATCTAGGTTGTGATTTTAGGAGAGTACTAAATCATCTGTATGATGGATTTACACAGATGGTCATCTTATCATGGGTCTATATCTATAGACAACTATTTGTTTTATTTACATGTAATGAAAATTTTATATGTTGAGCAGGGATATGCCTTCCCTAAGTAATTCATGAAAAATTCAAAGTTATCATGATATTATTTATTGTAACCAATGCAGGTCACCATCTGCTTCAGATCCTCCTCATCACACCATTAAGTATATCACTCAACATTGTCATTTATGATGTCATGCTTTAGGGGGGAGATATTACAGGCCTATTTGGGTACATCACTCCCGATAATCATATCAATGTAAACAGGGTCTATCAAACCCTAAATTAGTTGTTACATGCCCTAGACATACCACCTCATTCAGTGTTTTTATCGATGACAATTTCTTGACTTCAAACCCTGTTGACCTGCTTCCTTGGGTCACCAGCACATCCCCAGTTAGGATTAAATGCTCTGTAGAGTAGGTAACACCATTAAAGGCTACGTTGAAAAGAACCTAAGCCCACTCAAGGCTGTGCTGGGTGAGAATCATCGAAATGTTCATTGGACCCTGAGTATATTACTCCTTTCTATAGCCTTCTAGAAGGAACCCAACTCCTATACTATCAAGATAAGCTCGAATTAGGATAGCCTTGGATCATCTAATCCTCTATCCTCTCATCCCTTTGAACATGGAAACTAATCATCCAATTATGGAAAACAGTTCAATGCCATATTAATAATAAAACCACTTACATTCATCTATAAATTGGCCTCCCATCATAGAGCCAAGGGGATATTATAGGGAAATATTGTCGGTTTGGGGACTTGAAATCATTGTCAAAATAATGTTATGTTGCTGGATTGATGTTTCTATTGGTGTGATGAGGGCTTGGACTAAACTGGATGACTGACACGAGATTGAACCACATTGGGTGTAACTTCTTCTTTTATCAATCAATAAAGTTGTTTGTTCATTTTCCAATGCTTTTGTCTATATCTATGATGAATGTATGTTAAAATGTTTTCGATTCCATTTTCTTACAATAAATAGATCAAATGCTTGATTTTTGTCATCTTTTGTTGATGTTGGCAGGTGCCAATTGATTGAATTCAGTTTAAGCGGGAGCGATGGGAGCAACTCAAAGGAGATCAAAGGAACTGAAGGACCACATGTAGGTTATTTTATCTTATTTGTTTATTGTAGGAAATGGTTAAACATATTTACTTCAGTTGTTCTAAGTGTAGCTACCCACTTAGGGAATATATACTTATCCATAGGTATAAATTCTGAATAACAAGGTTTCCTCTTTTTTCTAAATGATTCATATTCCCTTGAAATTTTTGAATTATGCTTTAAGTAATTTGAAATAGTGTAGTATCAGTCTGTATTTGGAGGTATAGTTACTTGTTGAAGGGTTGATATTATAGTCATAACGTTTCTTCACTTTAGAATAAGTTTGAATCATTTCATTGTCTTGAGAAGGAGATGTAGTTCTCTCTCACTTTATTGTTATTTTTAGACCAAACCTTAAGAATTTTGTGCCCAAAATTTTATCAAGGTTTCTTTTAGAACTCGAACCTTAAGTATTCTTGAAGCTTCATTATTTTATTCTATGCTATGACTTTTCTTGATACTCTTGATGTCTCTCTTCAATATTATTTTCCATATCTTACTACATTACCTCTTAATGATATTTAAGTGCTTTGACCTTTCAGTGTCCTTCTTTTAGCTAGCCTTCCTTTATTTGTTTCCTTAGCTCTGATAACATGTTGAGAAATATATAGGTAACAAGTTTAGGTGATTTCTCTAAATTGATAATTGTTTTTGATATATTTTTACTTTGTTAGATTAGATCCTTTCTCTTATTGATTATTATTAGCGTCATCTTCATAAAATATCTATAAAATGATAAAGAACAATAAGAAAAAGGACCCAAGTTATAGGAAATCTTCCAAGGCCAAAAATTATCAAATGCTAAGATAAAAATCCACAATAATTCTCTTCCTTTTGAATATTCAATTGACGAATTGCAAGCCTGAGACCCTTCACCAAAAAATCCTCTAAGATCAAGCCAAACCTTTCTCCCTTATTTTCATGTCAAACAAGGTAAACCTTGACCCGAAATTGCTACAACTTATCCTTATTCTTGACCTTGGCCCTACAATACTGAACAAATTATCTTGCTTCAATTTTCGGCTACTTGTAGCTTCCTGCATTTTTCTTATGTTTTAGGTAATAAGGGAAATTTCGACGCTTCTTTTCCTTTGCCTGAAAAGTTCTCTTCTCTTCAATATTTGGTCTTTAAGTTAGTCTATATTGACACCAATATTTGGCTTCTTTGGTATGAATGTAGTTCAATCTCTTTTCTGCAATGGATGCCCTAGCTTCAACTTGCATCTGTGATATTTTTAGCCCAAAAATAATCTCGGAAATATGCCTCTCCCTATTTGCCTGATATTGTACTTCCTTTGTTGATTTTAGTGCTCTTGGTAGAGTTTATTTTTTGAGGTACTTGCTTCCAAAGGAATTAGGCAACTAGTCTGTTTTATGTAGTCTTCCAGTCCCATAAAAAGAGGCCAACTTGTCCAAGCTTCTGGGTTGACTTGTCATGTTTGGACGACTGACATGTTGCATGCATTTTGACATGATCTTGGAGGTTTTTCTTGACTCTATTTTGACCCTCAAATAATTTTACATTATGTAACTTGCCAATATGGATCCTTCATACATGAAATTGACTTAATGACTTCTAGAGTGAATGACAAGCTCTGTGAGCTCAAAATGGGAGCTAGACCTAAAAATAAATTCCTTGGAGCATGAAACTCATGCCTCGAGAAAAAAAATAATATATTTACTTTTCTAATTTCATAAAATACATAAAAAAATATAAAAACATGATTAAATATGTAATTATGAAGATTAAACCTAGTTACATATCTCAACAAAATATGCATTATGGTTTTGGCTGGAATTCTCCCTTTGGTTCCACCTACAATACATACCATTCAATCACATGGTAAACATCATGGACATAATTCTTAAGTAATGAAACTTGGAAAAAATCATCTAATTTCACTATCAGAGGCAGTGCATGTCTATAGGGCACTAGTCTAATCCTCTGAAGGATTTCAAAAGTCTTGCAATACCGAAGTGTCAACTTGGCACGGGACCTAATCCTCAATGACATCCTGTTGGGATTGATAAGAAAGTACACATTTACATCCTGTTGGGATTGATAAAAAAGTACACATTTTACGCAAGTTGAAACTCCTTAAATAATATGTTCTAATCTGCATAGCTCTTATACATGTCCTGTGCTACCTTCAAATTCATTTTAATAGCCCGCATTTACTATTCCATCTATGCCAACATATTTGGTCTAATCAATACCTTTATAACTATATCACTCCAACTGAAGGGAGTATTAAATCTTCGCCCATAAAGTGCCTCAAATGGACCCATCTTCACAGATACCTAATGGTGAATTTTATAAGAAAATTAAACAAGTGGAAGATAATCTTCCCACTTCCACTACTGATGAATGGCATACATCCTCAACATGTCCTCAAGAATCATTCTAACCATCTTTGTATGTCCATCTATTTGCAGATGATAAGCTATAGTAAAGGCTAACTCTATACCTGAACCTGCAAATAGCTCCTTCCAAAGCCTAAAATTCAACTCCACATCTCTGTTGGATACAATCTTCTTGGTAACACCATGTAGTATCACTATCTCCCTATTGACGACCTGAACAAACTCACTAGCTGAAATAATAGACTTCACTAGAATGAAGTGAGCTACCTTAGTGAACCTTTCCAACACAACCATAATGTAATCATGTTGTCTAGATGTATTTGGAAAAACTTTAACAAAATCCATTGATATTACCTACCATTTCGACTGTAGAATCATAATAGGCTACAATAAAGTGCTTGGATACTTACACTCTCCATTTCGCTACTGACAATCCAAACATCTCACACAAAACTCAACCACCTCTCTCTTCGATTCCAACCAATGATATAATTTGTTAATTGGTGTCAATATCCTTTGATATCCCCGATGACCTAAATATGGCTTAACATGAAGTTACATCATTATAAGATTCTATACTTAATTATTGTCTAACATATAGAACCTATCTTCCTAATTTTTAGAATATATCAATATGTCATTGATGAATACTATCACAAACTACTTTAGATAAGGATGCAACACACTATTCACTAAACACATGCAAGTAATTGGACCATTAATAGGAACAAAATGAACTACCCCAAATTCATAATGCCGAAGTGCTCAGCTTGTAATGTGCCCTAGATGTTGGTGTTGGTCCCGACATAAACTTAGTATAAAATTCCACTTTTATATGAGGTGATAGCTCTGAAATATCTACCAGAAATACATCTCGAAATTGCTGCAAAATCCGATAACTATTCAGAACTTCAACATCCTCAAATCCTTCCTTTTGTCACTTGAAATTGAAATGAAATCAATACATATCCCTTCTAGCTATTATGCTTTTGTTGCATAGTTATAACCATTATCACTGATTTAAGATTCTTAACCTGTAATATTATCTTCTCTCCATTGTCATCCAAGCACTCAATAGCCTTATCATAAAAATATACTTTATTTTCCAACCAATCCATACCAAATAACATATTTTATGATCACAACAGGAGCACATTTAGAGGTGTTGATGTTGACACATGTTTAAGCTGAAAGACATAATATCTCACCCAATGATGAACTCTTTTCTCGGTACTAGTAGCCAACTACACCAAACAAGACTCTGCATGAACTTATTTATTTAAGGAACGATTATCCACCATGTTAGGAATGATATAAGTATAGTTAGAACTATGGTCAATATAAATATAAATAACTTGATAAAATAACCTTACCTTCCATCTTGATAAATGTTGCTTGATGATGAGGCTGCCTATTATCAAATGTTACATAAATATGAGGAATACTCAGTTTGATATCCCCAACTGTCTATGTCACATGAGAACCATAAATATAAGGTATGCCACCCCAATACTGTGGAGAATATATCTTGTGATGATCTTTTCCACAAGTCCAACACTGTAAAGACTTCCTGCCATCATCCTTATTTTGCTCGTTAGACTAAAATTCATGTCCTTTGTCAACTGCATTAAATTTCTTGTACAACAACGCATTTTTCTTGTAACCTACATCCTGAGATCTTTCTTTCTTCTTATCCCACTTTCCCTTAGTATTATAATTATCTTTCCAACCCTACTTAAGATCTGACTTATGCGTAGAGTGATCACAACAATCCTTAAACTTTCTAATTACATCCTCTAATGTCTGAGGCTAATCATACTCAATGTGATCTTTAAATGCTAAGAGAAATCCACTAATGAGTATTTGGACCTTTTTCTTCTCATACTTAGGATATGGCACATACCTCTTCAACTCCATAAAATTAGTTGTATACTATTTTTTTTTTATCATAGATCCCATCTTCAACTCATAGAACTCTTTAGCCCTACGATCATAGTATCTCTTTGATAAGAACCTCTTTCTAAAATGTCTCTTAAACTCATACCTACTCAACTCCTTTGTCTTGATGCCCATTACAAACTTCACATAATCCCACCAAATTTCTTCTTTCCATTTAACTGAAAATGGATATCCTGACTTTCATATTCCCTATATAATCATGCATCTCCAAGAACTTCTTCATCCCAAGCAACCATTCTTTTGCATCTTCCAGTTTTTTAGTTCTCCATCATAGGTAGGAGGCTTGGCTTTCTTGAAATGATCTGAAAAGTATTGCTTCTCACTCCTCCTATAATGATGATACTAATGATGACCATGCAATCTCTCTGATCTGGAACTAGAATAGAATCCATATTCACCACCTCTATTTTCATGTGTATCCATCCATCTGTCACCTCTAAGTGTGTCATCTAAGTTTAGACTATACCCTCAATAATACCTACTACCATATGACCCATTTATCCTTTTCTCATGTCCATAATTGATTCTTGGTTGTCCCTATCTCTCCAAATTTGATAAACTCTGAAAAATAATCTCATTGACCATTGTTTGGTTTTCTTATGGTCTGGCAAGTCTTTCCTATGAATGGATGATCGCGTAAAAGAAATATCACAGGTGACCAAACCCTAAGCCAGGGTTGCATTTTTTTACCTGACAACCCAAAAACATGCACAATATTACAAGGGTCCAGTTGTAAGGTTCCAATCACATGTATGACACTACTTCCATGCAGTTATAGACCAAAATTTACAATTTGAAGGATGTGGCCTGGTGATCTGAGCAACAATAACAGGCTAGCCTCTAGATCACTACCAAGATCTGTTTGAGACTTTTCAGAATCATTATTGACACGAGGAAAAAATTAATAATTCAAACTCAAATAAAGAGCCTGACCTAAACTACCTAGAACAGACAAGAAATTTTGTCAAAATCATGGAAAACATAAATCTATAGGCCATGAATGCATATCTGATCATAATATTTAGAGATTCATCTAAGAGTCACCAAGAAGGTTCTATTCTCTCTCCACATAGATACAACAACACTTATTACTACATATATTCGTCAACTAGTCAATAATTGAACAATCATGACAAGAGCTATAGATGATGCACATCATATAATTTATATATAACCAGAAAGTAACGAACATAGAGATGATGGAAAGTTAGAAATACTACCACCAACATAATCACTAAAAATGAACATATACTACAATAAGGAAATTGGTAATTAATGGATTTTTTTTTATTTGGAAACTATAAATAAAGAAATATATGGGCGAAGTATACATGATCATGAAGTATATGGAACTCATCATTGTTTCATTATCATGCATTCTGATGTTCTAGTTACGATGCCTTGTGCTTAAGCATTGTAATGTTGTCTTTAGACACCACCCATCATATTTTATTGTAATTACACTTTTTTATTCCCTTTACATTTAATTTTATATTATATTTTCTTAGTTTCAATCCTAGTCATACACCAAATCCTACCTTCTTCATACATGTGAGCATTTCCCCCATTAAGAGGATAAACATGATGAGGTATTTAATGTTTAAAAAAAAGATAAAAGATGTGGACAACAAGAGGCTCCTTAAAATGGCTTCAAATCCAACTAAAACTATTAGAACCTCAAGCAAGGAGACTTGGCTAAATCAATGGAATAGAGAAATCTACCATTTTACATAATATTAATAACTTCAAAAATATATTGCACCTAAATATAAAGATAATTTGCAAATCATTGGAGTAGAGAAAGGTACCATTCTACATAATATTAATAACTTCAAAAATGTATTACACCTAAATATGAAGATAATTTGTGGTGTAATAAAGATCTATAGGGAAAAAATAAATTAAGATAATACAAGGGTATGGTCAACCCTAATGAAAATTTCAAAAGTTTTTACACTTCAAAAACATGTTTGATAATTTTTTTTATAAAAGTTATTTGGCTGATAATTTTCTTTATAGAAATTATTTTGTGGAGTTTGGAAAATACTCTGTTTTTCAAGTGGATGCTGGACCCATCATCATAGGAAAATAAATCCTGACTGGTTCTTAATGAATGTAGGATTACAATCCAATACATTGATATTATATTCAAACTTTGAAGTAGATCTATTAAAAAAATTAATAATAGATCACATAATTAAGTTGGGGTGATTTGACCATGAATATGTATAATATCAAAGAAAAGAATAATAAATCTACATGATTAGAATTGGATTTGAATGAAAGAAATAAAATTACTATTATTATGAAAATGGAAAAGGTCGTGATTACCAAGGTGCGAACGAAATTAAGTAATGATAATAAAATATTCTTAATTAATAGCTATAGTAATTTTAATTAAATTAAAACGTTATATGTATTAAATTCAAATCTAATAAAAATATAGTGATATATTTATATAATCATAAGGTGATACCATATTATAACAATACTTTAATATGATATCATGATGCAATGATATCATTAAAGTTGTAGTAAATTATATTAAATATAATCAAATAACTAAGTCATGTGTAATTAAAAGATTATATATATTTAAATTCAAATCTAATAAAGAATATATGAAATCATATTGGTGATATTATATTATAATAGTATTTTAATATGAAATAATGTTGTAATAATAATAATAATCAAGTTTAATGATAATATTAAAGATAATTAAATGGCCAATTCAGATTTATTAGTGGGATTTTAGAAATACAATTAAGCGAGATTGAAGAAATTAATTAATAATATATGTGAGTTATTAACTTAGGGATATATGACCTCAAATAATTACAAATATTGTATAGATATACTAAAAACAACATATCCTGCTAGGCTACAAACTTTATTAAGTCTAGTGGACTTATGAAAAGACATATATAGGCCGAACATGAAGATGTTTTAAGGATAATATTAAAGAGCATATAGGTGGGAATCATCACAATCACATTTCTAAATTAACCATTATTTTTTCTTCACATAGTTCTAAACACTTCAGTGCTATTATGAAAACAAATTTATAGGCCAACCAAGAAGATATATTAATGAGAGGGTTAAATATCATATAAGCGGATATTGTCACATTCACGTCTCTAAATGAGCCACTTTTTAGCCTTCACGTAGAAACACCTCATGATCGATGTTCTTTCAACTACCAGAATCGTCCTAGATCTTTTACTTTTGTGATGTTGTTAGAATTTTATTTAAAAAAGCACAATAGAATATATGTGCATGCTTAAACAAGAGGAAACATGACAACAATTAGTAAGTCTAAAACCAACAGATTCGATAACTGAGTTCACCGAGTGCGTGTTACATCTCCGGGCTTGGTGTCAAGATGGTGGAGGCCACTTCATATAATTTTGGAAATGATGATGATGTACATGGAAAACACCTTGTCATAGCAAGGTCATATGCCCTAAAACAAGAATGGTCTATCTCTCCATGAGATGTTCAACTTACACGAATTCTCACTCAAGAAGGCTTCCTCTCAACATGACAAACGAAAATGATCTCACACAATGTGGCAATGGGCATTCCTTCAACATAGTTACATAGGTATCTCCACAAAAATACATAGCATGAAAAGCTAAATACATCTCACATAATGCTGAAAAGCTTGATCCCCAAACATAAGATCAAACAGGGATATCAAAACATATCACATCATCTCAGCAATTATGAAGGAAAACATGACATGACTGATTCATGTACCTTCACCGATGAAGTTAGCCAAAAAATGGAAGGCTCAGCTGCAAAAGCTAGCTACATAACTAAATTTACATCATCGAGAGGTGTAATATCAACCATCCATTTGTCGAATTCTGACACCGTCAAAATCTAGGCCTTCGGAAAACTTTTAGGTTCACCATTATTCTCTAAGGAAATTGTTCTCAGGGCTAACTAGAGATCTGCAATTTAGATTACAAATCTGAGATCACCATCATGATCCTTGCAAGATTCTGAGGGTTTTGATTGTAAACTCAGCTGCATTCTGAGTCTGTCAATTTTTAACCTCCAAGGAATCTAGAAGATTCCCTCAAGATTCTTTAAAGATTTCCTTCTGCAGGGTACCTGCAAATTTGTGGTTCAAATGGCGAATCCAACTTCACCATCATGTTCTCTATAAAAATATAAGTAAAATGACTCTAAACTTGATATCATTCTCATAATGTGAAAATTTACGTTCTCATGGATTCTTTCAGGCATCAAGGAATATTCCTTTAAAAGATTCTCTATCTCGGAATGTGTGCCATCATGGTTCCCTCCTCTGAAACTACATCATGGTTCTAGTGCCATGGCAAGGTTCCATTCACCCTTAAGGTTCGATCGTGTTCTCCGTTCCATCGCTTCCTTCACCGTCGGCCACAGCCCGACCTTTGCTACACATAAGAAATGGAGATGCTTTTCTATTCACGCACAGGCACACTTAAAAAAGCCATGGTTGTTAGCCTACAAGCTAAGTTGAATGAATGGCATGGAGGTGATTTCGAGGTCAAATTGTCACCAAACAACTTTTAACACATATGAGTTTCGTTATTTTAATTTTGGCAGTGAATGCAATGGTTTGTTTTTTGTTTATATGTGGAACTACCGTGTCAGTGAGGTTGAAGACTATAACGGTGGTGGGTTCGACTCGATGTTAAAACATATATGTGGTGTATAGATGGTGCAGTGGGGTGGCGGCAGTGGCGGCCTGCCACCTTTTATATTTTTTAAATTTTTAGTAGATTTTGACCCCATGGGTCGAGAAATCATGACCAAAAAGTAAGGGTCATTAGATGATTTAAGTAGGCATCAAATTTTCCCTTTACGTGGCCGAATTCCACCTACCACTATGGGTGAAACTTGTATGTACATTAACCCTTCCACTTGGCCAAGTGAACCCTGAACTTTGACTGTGCCTATCTCCTCCATACTAGCTCAAATTTGAGTGTCGGTTGCATCATTATAGTCAAGGCGACGAGCACTAGGATATGATGTTAGGTTTGTTTCAATTTTACAACTTTGGATTTTGACCATTTTTGAGCCCTCTTGGACTCTTGACGGTGTCTAGACCCACCTAGATCAATCCTCTCCACTGAGGAGCTTTGGTCCTCTAAAATCATGAACATAATCTACAACTTCTTTCTACATCATCTGCACTACAATTTTCCTAATAGGTCACCCTTCATTCTCCTTAACCCTAGTTCTTTGGAGCCATAAGCGATGAGCCGACACCAGCATCCCTTGCAAACATGTAGTACATTTTTCTGAAAATTACATGCTTATCAACATGACCGCCTAGTGACCCAAACATCCCATACATGCCACAAATTTATAACACATACTCTATGGTTAAGTTTACATCAAAGTGGGAACAATACACCAGTTATCAGGACAACGCTAAAACATCATTGTTGCTTCAACAAGTGATGCAAAAACATCATCACTTTTACAATGTAAACTGCAGCAAATAATTTATAAAAATATGGCAATGACAAGCTAACACATCTAGAAAAACGATCTCTCACTTATCAAAGTGAATGTGTGATCTCCCTGTGGGAGATTCACTTTTCGATCAACTCTTTCAACTCGTTTTTGCACAAACACTTTTTCCTTAAGGTGCATTTATGGATGGAGCCTCCAACACGTGGCTCTTTGATGAACACCTCTATTGCAATGACTACAATGAGTCTTCTTCCTCCAAATATGTTTAACATGCTTCTTTCCCTACTATGGAGAAGGCCTTTCACGCCTCATCCTCTTTTGTTATGCCATTCTCTTACAGGAGTTAGCGAACAAATGGTTATCTAAATCGAAAAAACTACATGCTTTTCGATGCCATGATTTACTTTCATCATTAACAACATGATTGTAATCCAAATGAACATTAGGATACTCAGACTTTTTATATCTTTCCTTATACCTTTCCTGGCTCTCTCTAGAGAAATTATGGCGATGAGAGCTTGCATCAACTCTTTCTCTGAATGTGCACGACCATGGGATGATGGTGATGTGTTCCGATCATTTTCTTTCCTTGGCGATTTCAACAATGTCATGGAGGTTTCTAACGCCATTGATAATTCTCCTTCGGTGTATCCAAAACCTGCTAATCGAGGTCTCTGCACAAACTCCAATGGTTGATTTATGCCTTGGCCATTAACACCAAATCCTCCTCCTCTGTACCCAATATTCGTAAGAAGTTTCATGCAGCTTCATGTAATCGATGCTTCCAAATTTCCAACAAAAATAGTGTTATGCAACACTAAATCTGAAGAAATAACTTGTTTACCTCAGCTGTCGATTTCAAAACAGGTGATGAGGGCTTCTCTAAGAATTCATTACTCTTCAACTCCTCCAAGGCCTTTGTTGTGGCTTGTACTTGAAGCTTCAATCTCTGCTTCTCCTCTTTCTCTTCTTATAGAAGCCTCCTTAATTCAACATGCTCTACTTGATGACTCTGGTAATTGTGCTTCAATTCTTCCAAGGTCTCTTCCATGGCATGCAACTGAAGTTACAATCATCGTTTCTTCTCTTTCTCTTCTAGCAGAAGCATCTTGAATTTAGCATTATCTGCTTGAAGGCTCTAGTTGATCTCCTCATTTGAATGATGAGAAGATGATGAAGATGATGAATGTACACTAGAAATGGTGGATGGAGCATCAAGCTTTGTTCTTTCTTTCTCCTCTTCTTCTATTCTCTTAACATAAGCTTCGTACATTATTTCCGCCATTTTGGACATCCTTAGCAAGGGCTCGTACATTGCTTTGTCATCCTCCATTTATGTACGTTCAATTATTCACACTCGCAATTCACATAAGTGAGAAGAATGCTCTAATACTGAACATGATCCAGGTTCTTTCAGCTACCAAAATCATCCAAGATCTTTTACTTCTATGATGTTGTTAGAATTTCATTTAAAAGAGCAAAAATGAAGATATGTGCATGCTTAAACAAGAGGAAACATGACAACATTCATCAAGTCAAAACATGACACATTTGATGTTCACCTAGTGTGGGTTATGTCTATGGGCCTAGTGTGAAGATGGTGGAGCTTGCTTCATATAGTGCTAGAAATGATGATGATGTACATCGAAAACATTTTGTCCTATAAATGTGGTATGCCCGCAAACAATAGTGGATTGTCTCTTCACGAGACATTTCGCTTACAAGAATTCTCACTCAAGAAGGCTTCCTCTCAACATGGAAAACTAAAATGATCTCACACAATGTGGCAAGGGACATCCACTCAACATAGTTACATAGGGATCTCCACAACAATACATAGCATGACAAGTTAAATGCATCTCACATGATGTGGCAAAATCGATACCACAACATAACATCAGACAAGGATCTCAAAACCTAGTACATCATCTCAAAAATTATGAAGGAAAACATGACAACAATGATTCATGTACCTTCACCTATGAATTTATCCAAAAAAATGGAAGTCTCAGTGACTAAAAATGACTGCATCATTGAAATTCTATAGCTGAGTGTAAAATCGACTATGCATTTTTCGAATACTGACATTATCAAAATCTAGGCCTTTGGGAACCTTTTAGATTGCGATGATTCTCCAAAGATTATGTTTTTAGGTCTGAATGGAGATCTGCAACTCAAATCAGAAATCTAAGATTGCCATCATGATATTTGAAATATTCTGAGACTTTTGAGTGTAAACTCGACTGCTTTCTGACTCTGTCAATTTTCAGCCTCCAAGGAATCTGTAAGATAACCTCAAGGTTATCTAAAGATTCTCTTCTGTGGGGCTCCTACAAATATGTTGTTCATATGGCAAATTTGACTTCACCATTGCATTCTCTATGAGAATCTGAGAAAAATGACTGTAAACTTGATATCATTTTGATAAAATGAAACTTTACGTCCCCATGGAATCTTTTAGTCATCAAGGAATATTCCCTATAAAATATTCTATGTCTTGAAATGTGTGCCATCATGGTTTCGCCCTCTGACACTGTGTCATGGTTCCACTGCATTAGCAAGGTTCCATTCATGATCAGGGTTTCACAGTGTTCTCTGTTCCGTCAATGCCTTCACCGTCAGCCATGTGCCTACCTCTGCTACACATGAGAAATGGAGACATTTTTATATTGATGCATAGGTAGACTAAAAAAATATGTGGTCATTGATGTAGTGGCTAAGTTAGGTGAATGGCATGGAGGTGGTTTCAGGGTCAAATCCCCACCGAACCATTTTTAACACATATGAGTTTTTCCATTTTAATTTTGGTGGTTAATGCAACAGTTTGTTGTTTTTTTCGGTGGTTGGATTCCACTTACCGCTGCTAGTGCAATTTGTAGGTCCATTAACCCTTCCACTTGGCCAAGTGAACCCTGAACTTTGACTGGCCATATCTGCTCCATACTAGCTTAGATTCAAGTGTCATTCACGCCGTTGGAATGACGACGATGATCACTACGATCTGATACTGTGTTTATTTCTATTTGACCACTTTGAATTTTGACCATTTATGAGCCCTCATAGACTCCTGAGGGTGTCTGGAGCCAACTCGATCAACTCATGAATTTTCATGATTTCAAAATTCTTGTTTCACCTCCCTTGACATACCCTAAAAATTTTAGTTGTTAGGATCAGTATAAGTTAAATCATTCTCGAAAATGGGCCATCCATTAACTCTTTGAACACTACAATACTTCCCTTGGCCCAATTGTTTTTGGTAGACTTACATTTATTTCCTAGTCTACAAATTCACCTTGACTTACATTTATTTCCTAGTCTACAAGTTCACCTTATGTTGTAGCAAGAACAATATTCAAATTTATATAATAAAGTGATTATCTTTTCTCTTCTTTTTTCCTTATCTTTCTTTTATATTTGATTATTTTATAAGTGTTTGAAAATTCGTTCTGAACTTAACACATCATTATGAATTTTGATTCGCTATTGATTTCTTACCTTTCAATTTCTTTCCTCTTTTCATTTTTAACACTGATTTGTAATCTTTATTGTTAAATTATAATATTTTTATCAAAATTTCCTTTTGTTATTAATCAAATCCAATTCAAAAAATTTCAATATATTTTATAATACTTCTATGATTGAATTTAATCACTTGACTTAATTAATTAATAATTTTTAGATATATCATATTAAAAACATTATAACTGTTAATGTTTTTTATCATAATTAATATTGTGTCGTTTCTATTTTCTCTCCCATTTATTATCATTCCTTATTTCATATAACTTATTATTATTCTAATTTAATACATTTAATTTAATTTAATATTAATATAAATTAATAAAATTTAATTATTATTACCTCATACGCTTTCTCACATATTGTAACTAACAATATTATAACTATTTTAATCCAAATCTTTAATTGCTTAAATATTAATTATTTTCTTTAATATTATAATTATTTTTCTACAAAAAAAAATTCCAATTAATTGCCCAATTTATTATTAATTTTCATGAGTGGATCTACTTCATAGTTTGGATATTAGTATCAATCTATTTAATCACGACCTCAATTGTTAAGGATAATTCAGATGATTCAACCTTTGTGAGCCCCCAAATATGGGTGGAGTTTCTACTCCTAATGTTTCACGTTTCATAAACTTCACGCTGTTGATTCCCGAGATATTTGGCCAAACATTTTTTGGATTTGATTATTACAATTAAAAAAATAAACTGGCTAAAAGTATAATAAACATGGCTAAAAATATAACAAACATGGAAAACAACTAGCGATGAAAAAATATATTATCATTGCGAAAAATGCTCTCATAAAATCTACAATTATATTTAAATGAAATCAAAATTTCAAAACTATAAAAAAAATCAAACATATATGTAAATTATATCAAAATCTCTGTATGTATCACAAAATCAAACATTATTTTTTAATCGATTACAAATATGATAATCTAATTGTACTCCTCTTTATACAATTAGAAAGCCATAACAAAACTTGTGTATATATCTATATATATATATATTATTCGACGAAACCTTATTATATTTATTTGAATTATGATTAATGGAATTTGAAGAACTAATATAGAATTATCTAAATTTACGCTAATTTTCTTAAATTATATATTATAAATGATTAAATTATAATATATAATAAATAATTTTCAGTTTCTATTGGAAACATCTACATATATATGCGTTAAGGAAATAATGTTTCATATTTATAATAACAATGTACAAATGACTATTAATAAGATCTATATAGGTCAGAGAACATAAATGTATAACAGTAATTGATCTCAGTTGCAAAAAGAATTTAGCCGAGAGATAGACTCTCTAGTATTTATTTATTTACATCTTTATTTATATTTCACATCAATAAACCTTGTAAGGATGTCGGACATTAAAATGCTTTACAAACTATATTGTTTTAAGAAATTAATTATCCTTATTATCTCAAGAAACAATGTGTTTCCAGATTAATCATAGTTCTAGAGTATTAAAATGATTGTTTGAGATATTGTGGTGAATGAGAGAAAGAAGCCTCAGGACCTCATTTACTTTCTGCTTTGTTTTTAGTGAACAACTCATCTGCAACAGAAAAAATAGTCTCTCAAGGGTGCTCATCTGTAGAAACTCTATCAGTAGCTCTTTTTCTGATTTGAAGAAGACTTTCAATAGAATCCCAATTGGATAGTTTGTATGAAGATCAGACACTACCAACATGCTTCTAACAATAGTCTGTACCACTAGTCTCTAGGGCATGACCCACTATGGAAGGCAACAAATTTAGAGAACAATTGTTTGACATGGACACCAACGCAAAACATGTTGGATTTATTGGCCGTAAAAATTTTGAGAGAAAAGAGGTTGACTAGGGACAACAACTGACACAGAATGAACCCAAAGGGACTCAAAACATCAATGTTGGAAAAATATACAACTTGCCAAAGTAGACACATAATGAGATATTTTTCAGATGGGAAGAACATTTCCTCCTGACATTTGAGAATAGAAGCTTCAAGTTTTCAAGAAGAACCTATGAGACTAGCATGCACTACTCCAAAAGTGAGATATAGATCAATGTTGTAGTGTTCTATTTAATTGAACATTCAACCTCCCTTGAGGATAACTCTTTAATGGGAAAATTTAGCTGATAAAACTGACTAAAATGCCAAGGACACAATGCGAACTTGAGCACCTAGGTCAATCATGACATCCTTTTAAGCATTCAGAATCACTGCAAGGGAAGTGAAGTATTTATCTAGAAGTGTAGATATTATGTGAATTTATTGTACCCATCTACAAAATTTGATTATCCAATTTATACAGGTAACCGGCTATATCATAGATATTTAAGTGAGGCCTTATATCCTGAGACAATCTCTTTATTGATATGTAATATCACTCAAAAGTGACTCTTTTAAATACTTAGTTTTGTGAAGATCTTCTATTGATTTACAGTATCATTTACTTGGTCACCTTATGCTCTTGGTATGCTCAAAGGCTCGCGAGGCATCTGTGACATTTTTCTTTTGCTCTCATGATCCACATTTAAATCAATATTGGGATACTACTTCAATGGTGGATCCATTGTTGCACTCTCGCCACCACTGAACCCTTCAAAGTGAGCTCTCGTTGTCATCAAAGCATCTTTGGTTAACTGTGACAAGAGTGCCTAGATAATATCATAGTTGTTAGCGCAATGTTCCTTCAACATCCTACACACACAAGTACCATTGTTACTACATGCACATATGATATAAGTAATGATGAGGTCGATTATGATTCTTGGTGGCAGCATTATTTCAATTGGTAGAATTTTTATTCTGCCAAAATGAGGTCAATTTTGATTCTCATTGATATAATTATTTCATCTGGTTGCAACTATTTAGTCTCGAAGAGAATTTGAAAAAAAATGGGTGGACATTGTGAAGCATTAAATAAAGACCGAACTGATTCATTCCTGCTACACGAAAATAATGAGAATACAAATACACAAAGAGATTTAATATAAAATTTAGCACTTCAAAGTTGATGATTTGAAATCTAAGACTTAAAATTGTTTATGATTTCATTTTAGAGCAATTTGATCAGTTTATTAAAAATTGTCTACGGAGAAAGACTCAAAAATAAACCGGAATTACTATTGAACTATTAAGTTCAACTATTAAATTAAATCTGTCAAATTCACAAAACATTAAGCATAAATGAATAAGAATGAGTACGGTAGTCAATGTAACAAATATTTTTTTCCTTAATCTTTAAAGGTATTGGTATTTCCGCTTGAAAAAGAACGACAAGCTAGACCTTATGTGAAGAGGGAGATGGTCCTTCCAACCAATTGTAGCTTTCCAAAAAGGGAGAGGTTAGAGCCTCTTCTACGTTGCTGTCTACTACAAACATTGATTTAAAAAGCATTGTGTGCTTGTATTTATACCCAAACAAAACTAGCTGTTTTCTCCCTTTATAAGATTCCATTTACATAAAATTTCTACATATGTTGGTTCTGAGTTTGCTATTAGTTTCATAGTTATTAAATGATAAATACTACTTAAATAAATATGTTAAAATTGTTCATTGATTAGAGTCATAAATAAGGATTCACCCCTCTCAATATGTATCGTTTCCAATATAGATAATAGCATTTACCTAGTTTCCAACCTAGATAATATTGCCAGATTTTTTTAGACGAAACTAGATAATATTGCCAGACTTTTTAGAGCGTCTTAATATGGTAAATAACTTGGAAAGCAAGGAGAATACGGAGCTGATCGCAAAAAAAAGGAGTTCTAGGGTCCGCAGCCAACTCACAAAATTACAGAAAGTTCTACGACATGGAAAGCTGAGAATCCTTAAATGAATGGATATTATGGAAAGCACTACGACACGGAAAGCACTTTTAAAGCGCGTAAAAAGATTTTGCTGGGCACTTTAAACTTGAGATCATATGAAAAAAGTGCGTGAAAACAATGGGCCAAGCATTTTGATCTTGAAAATTTAGTTCGTACATTGATTTTGATTATCGAAATGTATCGTTGATTACCATAAGGCTTTAGTCGACCAGACGTTCAAACCATCAGTAGGTTAGGGGTGGAAGAATCTGATTGGGAAAATAATTTCCTTTTACTCCTTCTAGAAGACATTACAACAAGATCAAGATCAATCCTGACGTTTGCCCGCCCGTTATTTACTTGACTTTGACTGTAAAGATGGGTAGAACGTTCAATTATCTAACAGTTGAATTCCCCGGCTAAAATCACATTTTTTTTTGCAATGACACGGCTCGTTTCTTGTCCGATGTTATGTTCATCAGAATTTATAAAAAGATTTTGCACCGAATCAAAATTCAATGCTAAGTCATACGAATGCGTTGTAGCGTTGTGTCATGAAACCGTCATCCAAAATGGTAGGTCGTCAATTGGGATGCAGTGTAACATTTCGTACATCTTTACAAATTTTAACAATTAATATAATTTAGAGGTGGATTTTTGTAGGTAAACCATCGTAATCTTGAAATCAAATTGTTATCATAATATTATTAGGTGGATTTTTGTAGGTAAACCATAGTAATCTTAAAATCAAATTATTATTATAATATTATTAAAATTATAATAGTAAAAACATATATTTCCTCATATAACTCTAGAATAAAAAATTATTAAAATTTAAATGTTTCTTTAAACAATATTAAAACCTAAACGAACAGTTAATTATGATTGAAACGTATTCCTGTTTAATTACAAGATAAAACAAGAAACCAGACGACATCAAAAACAACATTTACGAGAGGTTCAAATAACAAATAACACACGTTTAACAAACCGATATTTCTCACGAATCATTGAATTATATATAATAAGGTTTAAGTGTGGTTACCCATTAACAAAACTGTTATTTATCATCTTTAAAAAAAGTTAATTAATTTCTGATTAATTTTCTACAAATAAAATTTATAACATATCAAACACGGACCCAAAGAGGACATAATTTTAAATTAATTTGAATGATGATATATGCTTATGCAAAACTGCCTTTTGAGTCCATCACATTCACCTTTAGCATATGCCAATATATGGTCAATCACAATTATTCCCACATTATGGTTATTATTTGAAGTCTCACATTTGCCTCACCATTGCTCTTCTATGACGTAACTTTATCGAATCAATAAACCAAATCTCAACACACGCTGTCATGTAAAATAAATCATTGACAAAACACTTTATTCCCCTGGGTACATATTGTTGGAATGATAATTCCAACGGCTGTGCAGGTACAGCGACGGCAACACAGTTCAATTCGTATCAGCAGATCGCGTCGGAAGACCCCATCAGCGCAAGCGAGGAGTGGCAGCGACACAAGACTCCGCCAACGAGCGATCGCCGATATCGTATCGGCTAAGTGGCAGTGGAGGACTGACAAAGAGGCATTTATATGTTGCGATGAGTGATCCCCGATATCGCTATCGGCGTATCGCTACCAGCATTATCAATATGGCGAAGCCTTTGCATATATAAAGTCGTGATCCGATGAGCCGGACCCGCGGGTGTATAACATTTGTTTCATATTATTTCAGTTCCGCAGCGGCCTTATTTCTTGTGTTTTAATGTTTTTCATGCATACATTATAATATATTGTATTGGAGGTATCGACAGAGATTGCGATCCGCATATCGCAATCGGGGAAACCACGAGTGCACAACTTTTTCAGATATGTGCGCTATGCGATGAAGCCCGAACCCGACGGGTTCCCGAAGCATAATGGTTTAACATTTGAAGTCCGTCAAAAGAAAATTTTATGTGTTTTACAGTGCTTTTCATATATTTTCAAATATAAAGAGAAACAAAGGATTGGCGCAGAGCTGGTTAAAAGCGGACATGGAGTAGTATAGTAGTAGGCGAGTGCATTCAATTTGCAGTATGGACAACAAGGAAGATATTGAATTTCTCAGCCACCGCAGTAAAAATGCAACTCAGTCGAGGACAAGAAGGACAGCCTCGAGCAGTTCACAGTGTGGGACTCCATCCTTGTTCATTAACTCATTCAAATTTTGTATGTAATAAAAATGTTTTTTTTTGAGTTGTTGTCTGTTGAGTGAGTGTGGGTGAGAGAGATAAGGCAGAAGCGCAGCAGCGCAAGTGAATGTATGTGAGCAATATGCAGCAACGTAGTATGTAATGGGAAATGAATGAATAGAGTAGCACTATATATGTTGTGGTGAATCCCTCTGAGTGAAAGAGGATGAATTTTTGTATCAGTTTATTTTTTATTAATACAAATCCTTTTATGTGCATTTAATACTCTGTTCTGAGTAATTTGTTAAAAAGCTTCCCTGTGCTAAGATCTTGGAGAAAAAGGAAAACAGAGCATTGTCTCTGTGTGCAGTTTATGATTTGTTTTTGGGATTTTATCAGAAAAATTCCCCAATAGTGGTATTAGAGCAGATCCAGGCTCTTTGAAGGTGTTCAAGAAGCTAAAGGAATGTTCTTTTTTGTTGCAGGAGTAAATCTTCTCCAGCAAAGTGAAGACTCAGTGAAAAGGATCCAAGTATTTCTCAAATTGTTTTGTGCTGCTGCTGAAGAAACAATCAGTTATTTTAATAAACAGTCAAGCATTTTATAACATAGTTAAAGAGTGCTAGAATGGCCAGCACCAGCACCAGCATGGGTATGTTTAATCCTCAATTCCCACAGTTCAATGGGAAAAACTATGACTAATGGGCAATAGCCATGAGAGCCCTGTTTGCCTATCAAGATTTACGGAAATTAGTTCAAGATGGTTTTGAAGAACCAGCAGATGAAAATGAGTTTAATAGATTAACTCAGGCAGAGAAAGATCTACTAAAGAGCAATAGGAAGAAGGATTCAAAAGCCCTTGTATTTTTGTATCAAGCAGTGGACCAGAGTGTGTTTCCAAGGATAGCAGCTGCTAAGGCATCCAAAGAAGCATGGAAAACTCTCAAAACAGCCTATCAAGGCATGGAGAAAGT
>APFE030648552.1:6043-27014 GCA_000404065.3 Pinus taeda | reverse complement strand
TTTTTTAGAAGCTTTGTCATACCATTAGAGCTTATTACCTTTCCTGGTTTCCCTGCAATACCCCTTAATTCAACTTCCGTTCCTTCCATAGAAAATCTCATGAAAAGTTCTTGAAAATTAAAGGCTATTGTACCCAGGGATTGTAGCCATTGGACTCCTAGTACAACATCAGCACCTCCCATTGGAATGGAAAGCATTGGGCTAGTCAATACATATTCTCCCATGGATAGATTAATATTATGGCACTTTCCAGAGAAATTTATTGTTCCTCCATTTGCAATCATCACTTGACACTCTGGTGCTAGATATAGGAAGCAATTCAATTCTTTTGCTACCTTACAATGAATAAAATTGTGGGTAGTTCTTGAATCAATCAAAACTATTACCTTTTTCTTCTTGATTTGTCCTTCTATCTTGATGGTTTGAGGAGTGGTGATTCCCTTCAATGCATTACAAGATATGGTCGGATTTATTTGTTCTTCATCTAGGCTTTGTTCCTGGAGTATATCCTCTTCTTTTTACCTTTCTTGCTCATTTTCTTCTTCCTCTTCGCAATCTATGTAGAATAATTTCTTCTTAGCACACTTATGACCCTTAGTGTATTTGCTATCACAACTGTAATAAAGCCCTTTTGCTCTTTTTTCTTCCAATTGTTGTGGTGTCAACCTTATAGGTTGTGGAAGAACAGGGGCAACAACACTTCCATCTTTATAATTATGAGTGGTATGCTTCCTGGTTGCCATAATTTTGCTTTCCATTTTTCTTGCTAACCTGAATGCCTTCTCTAATGAATTAAGTTCCCAAAGGTGAACATCATGTTGGATATTATCCTTTAAAGTCCCTATGAACACATCAATCCTATGCTCCTCTGGAATATTTTTTACCCTTATGTTCAATTTTTGGAACTCCTCAATGTGCTCCATTATTGAACCCTTGTGTTTGAGACTTATCAATTGGCTAAAAAAGGTGTTGCTTTTTGTATCCTCATAATGTGCCATCAATTCTTCCATAAAACTTGCCCAAGTGATAAATTGTTTACGAGAGCAAAGCCATTGATACCATACCAACTGATTTGGTTCCAAATATAAAGTTGCCATACGTACCTTTTGTGTGTTTTGCACATTATTGAGATCGAAAAATTGCTCCATCTGTAATATCCATGTTGCGGGACCCTTGCCATCAAACTTCCTCATATCGATTTTTGGAATATGGTGGGTCTTCGATCCAACATTAGAGTCTATGGAATCATGATTAACATTTCTTTTGTTCTCATCATGAGTTTCCTTTACTACCCTTTCACCCTTCGTGACCCTTTCTTGTAGCAACTTATTCATATTTATCTTCAATTCTTCCATGTCTGTCTTCAAATCTATCTTCAAATAATCCATCTTAGCTTCCACGTCATTGATCTTAGCTTCTACACCTTTCTTTAAACAATCCATCTTATATTCTGTTCCTTTTTGTGCAACTGACACTTGTTGCACTTGGTCTAGTAATTTTGATATATCATGTTGCATTTCTTCCTCTTCTTCATGAGTCATGCTAGACCTTTCAGGTCGCCTACTAGGTGTTTCCATTTTCTTTCTTCGGGGCATCAATTACTGATAATAATGCTTCACTATGCCCTTTGAATTCCTTCAAAATAATTTTTCAAACCAAGCTTAAGCAAACATTTAAAAAATATACACACCTTTTTTCACTTTGTAGGAGCTCGATATTGCCTATAATGTATCTTTGTAATTTCGGATCATCCAGTTCTGAAATTGTGACCTGCGGTAGCCCTCTATGTCCTCTTTCCAATGCCACAAGTCTGACCCCAATTGGATTCTCCAATGAAGATTTATGCCAAATCTTTCATAGAGACTTGATTATAGACTAATTCAGTAGAGCGAACTTGTATGAAATTCCACGAGTCACTGTTTCGACCTCTAGTTCTGAAAAATATATAGAAGAAACTACAGTCCGTCCTCTTTCTATGCCTTTTTATGAAATTTCAATCCAATGCTCAGAGAAAAAGTTATGACGACTTTCCCCAGGTCACCTGTTTGGAATGTAATTCAGGAGTCTGCAAAAAGACCAACTTCCTCAAATCATATCTCCGCAATTATAGCGCAAAATGCTCTGAAATTCGGACTCGAGATTTAGCGCATTGTCTTCTCAAATGGGTTTTTTTCAACTTTTTAAATGTCGTAGAAAAAAAGTTATAGCGAAAATGCCACGATGACCAGTTTGGAGCAGCGAAACCCTAGAATCCAAAGCTCTGATACCAAATGTTATGAAACCAGCTCAAGAAAAGATAGAAAAGATGGATCAAATCCTTAGAATTCAGCCTCTTCGATGGGGCAACCTCCTTTACATTACATAAACGAACAATTCTTGGATGATACAAATGAAAATACCTCCTTTCTATATATATATAGGAGTCTAAGGGGTCATAACATAATCAGAGCCTACATAACAATAATAATGGAAGCGCACAATAATAACAATAGTGGGCTTCTATGGGGCACAATAGTAACAATATGGGCACAATAGGGGCATAACAATATTAATAAGGGGTACAACTACAATAGTAATGGGGTAATCATTAGTATTAAGAGGACCCAACATGAGATCTTTGTGTGAGCTAGCAGTGTCACCTTCCATACAACATCAAGCCCTTCATAGATGAGGTATTGTGTGATGTTTCTCCCCTTGATGTTTGTGATGTATTATTAGGCCAACCATACTTGTGGAAGTGACATGTTGTGTATGAGTCAAGGCCTCATGTTGTTATTGCTACTTCGGGAAATAAGTTGTACCAGATACTGAAGGTAGCATCGCCTATCATCATCTCTTTGGTTACTGCAAAACAACGCAATAAGCTCATTTCCAAAATAGGGAAATTTTCTTTCCTGATGATACGCCCTCAAGGAAAGAAGAAGACAGTGGCCACGACCTCTAGACAGGGCCATTGCGCATGACAACTACAGATGGTCAAGATCGTGGAGTAGTATGAGGACATCTTCACCTCCCCCTCATGGGTTCCTCTGCACTGTCAGGTCAAGCCCTCCATCAATCTGACCCCAGGTGTTTCGTTGCCCAATGGACTAGTCTATCGATGCTCCGTTCTAGAGAATGATGAAATCAAGAGGCAGATTTAGGAGCTATTGTAGAAAGGTCACATCCGACCGAGTTTATCACCCTGTGGGAGCTTGATCGTGTTGGTACAGAGAAGGATGGGACTTGGAGACACTGTATTGACTATCGGGTGCTGAATAAGATCACTTTCTGGAATAGGTACCCAATCCCATGGATTGATGATCTTCTGGACCAACTAAAGGGGGAAATATATTTCAGCAAGATCGATTTGAAGTTAGGATATCACCAGGTACCAATCGAACCCTCCAATGTGTGGAAGACTGCCTTCAAAGCTGAGGAGGGTCTTTTTGAATGGTTGGTTATGCCTTTCAGGTTGATGAATGCTCTTGCACCCTTCATGAAGCTAATGGATAACATCTTGCGGCCATTCACCAACTTATTTGTAGTGTTATACTTGGATGACATCCTAATCTTCAGCTAGAGTTGGGAAGAGAACCTCCACCACATCCAACAGGTTCTCCAAACACTATGGCAACATAAGTTATGTGCTAATTTGGAGAAATGCACTTTTGACATGACCCAAGTTCAGTATCTGGGATACGTTATTGATGAACGAATGATGCATGTGGATATAGCCAGGATCTAAGTCATTCGGTATTGGCCATCTCTAACCATTGTGACAGAGCTCTGTAAATTTTTGGGTCTTACCAAATTCTACCGTAGGTTCATGTTGGGATTTTCTCATATCACTTGGCCCTTGAGTCAAGTCACCAGGGGAGGAGTGAAAGAAAACTTATTTTGGTCCGAATCTCAACAGAAGGCATTCACAGAGTTGAAACATCACCTCTGCTTGGCACGAGTGCTCGCATTACCAGACATGCAACAACCATTTGAGATCGAGACAGATGCCTCGACTATGCTATTGGGACGGTCCTTGCTCAACACGGGCATCCAGTGGCATATCACAGTGAAACACTTTCAGACATAGTCAGGAAGTATCCCACTTATGACAAAGAGATGTATTCCATTGTGCAGGCCTACCAACAATGGAAACATTACATTTTGGGGAAGGAAATGATCATCTACACATACCATTGGCCCCCGTAGTTCATATAGACCCAAGGGAAGATGCAAAATGATCACCATCAGAAGTGGTCCACATACCTGCAACAATTCCATTTGAATATCAAGTATAAGAATGGAAACACTAATAATGTTGCATATTGCCTCAGTCGACCACCGATCATAACGTTAACCACCATGCTCAACTCTTGTGGGCACAAGACTTCTGATTGGCCACTTCTCTACAAAAGAAACTCATAATTTAGCCACACATACCAGACACTCTTGGAGGGTCAACATGTTTCAGATTTTCACCTCCAGGATGCCTTGTTATGCCACCTGGGTCACCTTTGTGTTCCTTCAAGTGAGCATGCCAAGATGATTTGGGAAGCATAATACAATTGAGTTTTTGGGCATTTCGAGGCCCAGAAAGCAGTGGCAGTACTACAGAAGTATTTCTATTGGCCGAATCTTTGACAGGATTTTGGGAATTACATCAGATCCTGCACTACGTGTGTCATTGTCAAACCAACCATCAAGAAACAAGGCCTCCATACTCTGCTACCTACCCCTAGTCGACCTTGGGAATCCATCTCCATGGATTACATGTTGGGCCTTCCTTCTACTAAGCATGGAAATGACTATGTTTTTGTGGCCGTCGACAGGTTCTCAAAGATGGCCATTATGACAACCTGCAAGAAGAATATCACAGCAGAAGCACTGCTAAACTCTTCTTTAAACAACTGTGGGTACACTTTTGGATCCCACAGTCTATCATCTTAGATCGGGATGACAAGTTCCTTAGTACATTTTGGTCTAGTCTTTGGTCGATGTTGGACACCAAAGTCACTAATTCCACAACCTTCCATCCCCAAATTGATGGCCAGACAGAGGTTGTCAATAGGATGATTGTACACATTACGCGCATGTACAAATAAAAGCATCCATGCACATGGGATCAGAGCCTCCCCTATGTTCATCATAGTTATAACTGGGCTCTCCACAACTTGACTAGCCATAGCCCTTTTCAAGTGGGCTTGGGATTCCAGCCACTGTGTCCCATTGATGTGGCCATGCCATTTGCAGCCACTCAGGCAGATTCGGCTCATGTCCAATCTGAAACAGTTAAGGAAAACAACTTCATTGAGCACATCTAACATATATGCCAGTAGGTCCACGACATTCTGGAGAAATCAAATTCTAAGTACAAGCAGTGACATGATCAACATCAGGTGCCACACAAGTTTTAGGTGGGTGATAGAGTCTGGTTGAATTTGCAAAAGGAACACCTTACCAGAACCTATCAAAAACTCAGACTAGTTTGATATGGTCCTTACACCCTTAACTTAGAATTCCCCCATTCCTTGGCCTGCACCCAATGTTCAATGTGGACTGCCTTCAGCCATACTTTCCACCATTACCAAACACATCCGACATTACAAAACAACTAGATCAACAATGTTAAAGATAGAAAAGATGGATCAAATCCTTAGAATTCAGACCCTTCGAGGGGGCAACCTCTTTTACATTACATAAATGAAGAATTCTTGGATGATACAAATGAAAAGACCTTCTTTCTATATATATAGGAGTCTAAGGGGTCATAACATAATCAGAGCCTACATAACAATAATAATTGAAGGGCACAATAATAACAATAATGGGCTTCTATGGGGCGCAATAGTAACAATATGGGCACAATAGGGGCACAACTATATTAATAAGGGGTACAACTACAATAGTAATGGGGTAATCACTAGTATTATGAGGACCCAACATGAGATCTTTGCGTGAGCTAGCAATGTCACCTTCCATACAACATCAAGCCCTTCATAGATGAGGTATTGTGTGATGTTGCTCCCCTTGATGTTTTTGATGTATTATTAGGCCAACCATACTTGTGGAAGTGACATGTTGTGTATGAGTCAAGGCCTCATGTTGTTATTGCTACTTTGGGAAATAAGTTGTACCAGATACCGAAGGTAGCACCGCCTATCATCATCTCTTTGGTTACTGCAAAACAACGCAGTAAGCTCATTTCCAAAATAGGGAAATTTTCTTTCCTGATGATACGCCCTCAAGGAAAGAAGAAGACAGTGGCCACGACCTCTAGACAGGGCCATTTCACATGACAACTACTGATGGACAAGATCTTGGAGTAGTATGAGGACATCTTCACCTCCCCCTCATGGGTTCCTCTTCACTATCAGGTCAAGCACTCCATCAATCTGACCCTAGGTGTTTCATTGCCCAATGGACCAGTCTATCAACACTCCGTTCTAGAGAAAGATGAAATCAAGAGCCAGATTTAGGAGCTATTGTAGAAAGGTCACATCCGACCGAGTTTATCACCCTGTGGGAGCTTGATCGTGTTGGTACAGAAGAAGGATGGGACTTGGAGACACTGTATTGACTATCGGGTGCTGAACAAGATCACTGTCTGGAATAGGTACCCAATCCCATGGATTGATGATCTTCTAGACCAACTAAAGGGGGAAATATATTTCAGCAAGATCGATTTGAAGTTAGCATATCACCAGGTACCAATCGAACCCTCCAATGTGTGGAAGACTGCCTTCAAAGCTGAGGAGGGTCTTTTCGAATGGTTGGTTATGCCTTTCAGGTTGATGAATGCTCCTGCACCCTTCATGAAGCTAATGGATGACATCTTGTGGCCATTCACCAACTTATTTGTAGTGGTATACTTGGATGACATCCTAATCTTCAGCTAGAGTTGGGAAGAGAACCTCCACCACATCCAACAGGTTCTCCAAACACTGTGGAAACATAAGTTATGTGCTAATTTGGAGAAATGCACTTTTGACATGACCCAACTTCAGTATCTGGGATACGTTATTGATGAACGAAGGGTGCATGTGGATATAGCCAGGATCTAAGTCATTCGGTATTAGCCATCTCTAACCATTGTGACTGAGCTCTGCAACTTTTTCAGTCTTGCCAACTTCTATCGTAGGTTCGTGTTGGGATTTTCTCATATCACTTGGCCCTTGAGTCAAGTCACCAGGGGAGGAGTGAAAGAAAAATCATTTTGGTCTGAATCTCAACAGAAGGCATTCACAGAGTTGAAACATCACCTCTGCTTGGCACGAGTGCTCGCATTACCAGACTTGCAACAACCATTTGAGATCGAGACAGATACCTCGACTATGCTATTGGGATGGTCCTTGTTCAACACGGGCATCCAGTGGCATATCACAGTGAAACACTTTCAGATATAGTCAGGAAGTATCCCAGTTATGACAAAGAGATGTATTCCATTGTGCAGGCCTACCAACAATGGAAACATTACATTTTGGGGAAGGAAACGATCATCTACACATACCATTGGCCCCCGTAGTTCATATAGACCCAAGGGAAGATGCAAAAATGATCACCATCAGAAGCAGTCCACATACCTGCAATAATTCCATTTGAATATCAAGTATAAGAATGGAAACACTAATAATGTTGCAGATTGCCTCAGGACCACCGATCATAATGTTAACCACCATGCTCAAATCTTGTGGGCACAAGACTTCTAATTGGCCACTTCTCTACAAAATAAACCCATAATTTAGCCACACATACCAGACACTCTTGGAGGGTCAACATGTTTCAGGTTTTCACCTCTAGGATGCCCTGTTATGACACCTGGGTTGCCTTTGTGTTCCTTCAAGTGAGCATGCCAAGATGATTTGGGAAGCATAATACAATCGAGTTTTTGGGCATTTCGAGGTCGAGAAAGCAGTGGCAGTACTACAGAAGTATTTCTATTGGCCAAATCTTCGACAGGATTTTGGGAAGTACATCAGATCCTGCACTACGCGTGTCATTGTCAAACGGACCATCAAGAAACAAGGCCTCCATACTCTGCTCCCTACCCCTAGTCGACCTTGGGAATCCATCTCCATGGATTACATGTTGGGCCTTCCTTCTACTAAGCATGGATATGACTATGTTTTTGTGGTCGTCGACAGGTTCTCAAAGATGGCCATTATGATAGCCTGCAAGAAGAATATCACAGCAGAAGCACTGCTAAACTCTTCTTTAAACAACCGTGGGTACACTTTTGGATCCCACAGTCTATCATCTTAGATCGGGACGACAAGTTCCTGAGTACATTTTGGTCTATTCTTTGGTCGATGCTGGACACCAAACTCACTAATTCCACAACCTTCCATCCCCAAATTGATGGCCAAACAGAGGTTGTCAATAGGATGATTGTACACATTACGCGCATGTACAAATAAAAGCATCCATGCACATGGGATGAGAGCCTCCCCTATGTTCATCATAGCTATAACTGGGCTCTCCACAACTTTACTAGCCATAGCCCTTTTCAGGTGGGCTTGGGATTCCAGCCAATGTGTCCCATTGATGTGGCCATGCCATTTACAGCCACTCAGGTAGATTCGACTCATGTCCAATCCGAAACAAATAAGGAAAAAAACTTCATTGAGCACATCTAACATATCTTCCAGTAGGTCAATGACATTCTGGAGAAATCAAATTCTAAGTACAAGCAGTGACATGATCAACATCAGGTGCCACACAAGTTTTAGGTGGGTGACAGAGTCTGGTTGCATTTGCAAAAGGAACACCTTACCGGAGCCTATCAAAAACTCATACCAGTCTAATATGGTCCTTACACCCTTAAATTAGCATTCCCCCATTCCTTGGCCTGCACCCAATGTTCAATGTGGACTGCCTTCAGCCATACTTTCCACCATTACCAAACACATCCGACATTGCAAAATAACTAGATCAACAATGTTAAATCTAGATTGCATGGAACAAGCTGCAACTAGTCGGATCATGGACACACAGATCAAGCACACTTTGAAGAAGAAGATCCAATTGTATCGAGTTGTCAAAGCAAGCCAACTCCTTCACGAGGGCAAGTGGCTCACCAGGGACTAAGTTCAGCAGAAGTTTCCTCATCTCATGGAGGAACTCAACACAATGGGGACCATTACTTCCTAAGGGGGGAGGAATGATCCAGGTGAATATTCGTGGCCACCCACCAATTCCACTTGGACCCCCACCATTGTTTCTTTTAGTTTTTCAGTTTCCTTAATTGTAGCACATTTTACTATTTTAGCAGTTTTTCGAGTCCTGAACATCTAGAGCTGTTTTGAGGCCCTAAACGACGTTTTTTGGGAAAGTTGGGAGCAACATGGGCTTGTGGCTCAATGTTTCTAATCCCAAAGTTGTATTCCTCGGATAGATATTTCTAACGAGGTATTGTGCTCATCAAACGGAGATCGTATGCCAAAGTTACGACCCCGGGAAGTTGATGTACCAATTTACCCAAAACGAGGCCCATAATTTGGTGCTTCATCTTGTAAGGTTAGGTTTTCAAATGTTTAGGGTTTTCCATTGTTTCTCAACAATAAATAGACCTTCAAGGCTCATTGTAAGACAGTTCAGAGGCATGTAGGCACCACATCTCTCCTCAGAGATAAGCTACCATCACCCAAGCTAGTTTATTTCCATTTCTATTTGTAAGCATATTTTAGTATTTTACATTAATGAAATGAAGTATTATTTCTGCTCCATCTTTGTATTTATAATTATCCCTATAATTTGTTGCATTCCTATTTAAATTCGAAACATAGATATAATGTGTTAAGTCACATATGCACTAATTAAAAAAGAACTAAAAAATCCCAAATCACTACATGCTTTTCATGATGCAAGACACAAAATCAAGTCAACTAGGGTCTAAATAACACTCACAACATCATGAGACAAGTGAATCATCATACAAAAGCATTCACTACAAAAAACAACATATGCAACCCATTATCACTTCATTCATGTTACACCATTTGAATCCATCAACTTAGCACTCTTGGTATTTGAATGGTCATGTATTCCATTGAAGGGATCTTTCTATTGAGACTAGTCAAATACTATTTGACATTAGCATAAATAACAACTCACCCCACTCAGGAATGCAATAAGCATTGAAATTTTTCATGACAACTTCAAGGGTGTATGAGTAAAACATTATCCATCTCCACAACTTTTGGGAAATTGGGTTGCCTCATGGATCTTGCAATTTAAGCAACAAAAATTTGTGATTTGACCAATAATTATCATTGGATTCTAGTGAAAAGGGCCAAAAGGTAGGGCATTTAAACTTCACCACTTGCACAACTCAACATCTACATGTACAATTCATAAAATATAATGTGCTATCTAATACACTAGTAGTAGTGTGTAGGTGAAAGTACGCTGATATAATTTGTCAAGTCAATTATGCACCAATAAAAAAAAATCAAAGAAGTCGAATTCATTACATTCTTTTCATGATGCAAGATACAAAATCAAGTCAATTAGGATCTAAATAACACTCACAAAATCATGAGATAATTCGACCATCATACACAAGCCTTCACTACAAACAATGTGTATTTCTGTAACTTATATTTCTAAATTTTGCTTCTATTCTACAGTTATTTGCAGCAGTCCACATATGAAGATTAGATTTACCAGTACATTGATGAAATCTTAACATATATGCAATAGATCTATATATGATGGCATCCAAATGTAAACCATGAGAACAACATATGCATGAGCAATACATAAAACATTAAAAAACACCATAAAATATTTGGTAAATAAATTTTCCAAAATAAAAATATTATTACTAATAATTACAAGTCAAAAAATCAAATTTATTTCAAACATCCATCACACACTAAAAAAATAACTTAACTTTAAAAATTAAATTACACATTATAAAAAATAAAATATGATTTCAAAAAAGTTGAAATCAAGAATAAAATGTTACTTCAAAAATTCCCCATCTATCAGTTCAGTTCATCACGGGTCAAAGTATAGAAAAAAAGTTCAAGCATCCACCACACACTGAACTAACTTAACTGTAAATTACACATTATGAAAAAGAAAATATTATTTCAAAGATTCCACCATCTAATAAAACAAAATATTTTTTCAAAAATTTTGCCATCTATGGGTTCACGCTTTGAAGCCAATTTAGGTAAACCAATTTGTGCCTGAAGAAAAGCACCCACTGACAAAATCCGCTATGTACGGGTTTCCCGCTTCGAAATGCGTTTTGAACACACAAAAATAATATTCAGATAAATTCACCAGTTCACAGTAACTTGGAATGTAACATTAAAAATAAAAGCTAATTTCACATATCTTCTCAGGCATCGTTCCTTGTTCACGACTTTTCTTCAAAGATTTCCACCTTTCGAAACACCTTCTGAAGTTCTCAAGTCCTCCTACAGGTCGGAGTTTCAATTCTTTAAGCGCAGGAGCTATTTGAAGAAGCCACGCCAGCCAACCAGGTTTCTTCTCATCGTATTTGTCAACATCTATCTCCACCATTTGAAGATTAGTAAGTCGATATGTTAAACATTGTACTACTTGATCTGCCTGCGCCTCCGCCTGTGTAACAAAGCAAAATCCATAAATATATACATTTAAATCATGATGATGGTGAAAGAAAGAATAGCAAACATAATAGGAGTTATTGTTTTACCAAAATCAGCGGCCCGCGCAGGTGTAAACGCTCAAGGTTAGGGAGCCTCGACAGCAGGTTGAAGAGAGGAACAACAATCACATTTTCTGGGTCACCATATGAATTCCCAACATCAATGGTAAGCACTTTCAATGATCTCAACATTCCTACTAACTCGAGAAATCTGTTTACAGAGAAATTGTATCCCCAAGAGGCGTTTGAATGCAAGGACAACTCCATCAAATTGCTTCCACCATCAATTTGGAGACTTCCGATCGTTTCGGAAATCTCATAAAATTCCATTCCATTCACTCTCAGGTCTTGAATACACATGTCTGTCTTCAGAGTTGTGAGTTTAGGGCAATTGACTGTCAATTGTTGTGGCCTATTAATCTGCAGAACTAAATCTGTCAGGTTCAGAGACGAGATGATTGGGCTCTGCAGGCCAATGCAGGACAAGTTAAATTTATGAAGAAGAGGGCAATTTGAAAGAAAACGGGCTAAAGAGTCATCCGTCATTCGGGTATAGACCAAGGTGCACTCAGTGAGATGTCTAAATCCCGCAAAATCTGTTGGAAAAGTGGTGAGAATACAGTTGTTTAATGTGAGCAGAGTAAGAGTAGTGCATGAGAAAAGGGAAGGCGGCGGGGTTATCTTTTGGAAGGAATATTTGAGAAAGAGACGTTTCACATTCTTCGTCGCAACGCACCGCAGCCATTCAGATAGGCTTTCGTGTGTAAACTGCTGCGAGCTACGCTGTGCGAACCGCTGCATTGCCCACGGATCAACAATGCTGCTGGAGAGATCAAATGACTCCAGATCGGATGAATGCAACCTCAGTATCTCGAATATTCTATTTTCGATGGTCGACCAGAAGAGCGCAATATCACCCACCCTGGAATGCAGTTCATGCGTTGATAGGAGATTATCAGGAGAGAGGACGAGGTCGGGTAGTTCTCTGTAAAGGAATCGCCAACTCTTAGAGAGGACAGAACATTTGATCGCGTCTCTAATGGGGAGCTTAGAGAGGATGAGGGAAAGGATGCTGTCGGGCAGTGCAGACAATCTATCGAGATCCATCGTCATCACTTGAAAAGAAATGCGAGAATCTTCTCTCTCAACAATGGATTATGGAGCGATTGGATTGAAGGAGTCCTGAAATGAAAAAGCAAAGCAAAACAAAGGAAGGCGAGTGAAGAATTAAAGGAACGAAACAAATATTTATAATATTTTCAAACATCCCGATCCGATTGGACGACATAGAGCCGTTAAAAATTTCAAATGGCGTGATAACTAAGTCAGTTGATTGCCTTAATTACTGCGTCGGTTTCTTCCCATGGTTAAGTCTCATACAGTTTTGGAGGTTGGGGTTGTTAACACGGTTAACGTTGTTGCTTTTTAAGGAAACAATATTCAATTGTCAATCACATTTTCATGAGGCCTGGTCAAAGTTATGGAGTAGCGTTAAAATTTGTGGTTGCAATAGAAAAGGTTATAGTAAATGGGTTTTTTTTTAATTTTACTGTCTTTTAATTTTAAAGTCTATCAAAGTCTATCTCTATGTCTTTTAATTTTAAAGTTTTAAAGGCTTTTGATCCAACCGCGAAGAGTAACTAAATTTTTTGAAATAATTATAATTAATAAAAATAAAAATAAAAACTAATATATTTAATAAAATATTAAATATAAATATTTTTTAAAATAAGTATTAAATATTAATTTAATAATATATTAATAAATATTTTTATTAATTATATTTAAGGGTGGCTCTATTAATCAAAGGATTAGTCAGCATTCAGCTGACCTAAGGCATGGTAGGACCAAGTCCTCAGCCTTACCGGAACATGCGGGAAGACGATGCATCATGTTTGTATTGAAGATGCTCAAGTCATTGCTAAAGTAGAGGCCCTCGAGATTGAGAAAAGGCCGAATAATCTTAATAGTGATGATGGCAGTTGCTGGGTCCAGCCCTGTCTTCCTAGCCCCATCGGTACCCTTTTTATTAGGTCTTAGGGTTTCTTCTTTCCCTCTCCTTTAGGCGTGTTTTCGGTGGTTGGTCTCCCTTTTTCCTGTGGATTTGTCCTAACTGCCCTTTAGTATTAATTTGGTTTAACCCGATTATCATGGGTAGTATGAGTTGTTGATAAGTTTTTAACCTTTTTTGCTTTGTTGTTATTATTGGATTTCATTTACATAGATAATTTGTTTAGACTAATAATATTCATGAAATAGTTTAATTTTGGTTTTCAAAATAATTCTTATTATATATATATATAATATATATATATTTAATTAAACATACTATTAGTTTCTTTACCAATTTTCATATATATTTGATAAATAAATAATAAAAATCTAACCTTTATATGTAATAATATATTTTTCGTTAATTAGTATTGGTATAATAAATTATTAAATTATTTAATAAATAGAAATTATTAATTTAATCTTGACAGAGGATATAATTCACTCATTTAATGGACCATTATATTTAAACCATGGATAATAATTATTATTAGGCAAGTATATGATGTTAGTTTAGTTGGAGTTAGGTCATTGAGTAATAAACTAGTTCATTAACAAATGAATTTTTGATTATAAGATTTACCTAATTTAAATATTTTCTAGGAATAATAGTAATTTAATATAACTAAAAATTGACTAGGTATTTTTATTAGGAATAAAAAAGATTATTGAGGAAATTTAGATGAATTAATAAATATAATTTAATTTTAAAATTGGATTTCTAATGACCATTAGATTTGAAAAAAAAAAATAGAAATTATTTTAATTAATATATGATGGACCTATGATATTCATTTTAATTAAATTAGTTCACTTTTAGATGTTTATATACATTTATTAATATTCAAGTACAGTTAGTAAAATTAACTAATGTATTCTTTTAGTATATAATGGTCCTAGCTTAACTATTTTCTAAAAAATAAGATTATAAGATTTACCTAATTTAAATATTTTCTAGGAATAATAGTAATTTAATATAACAAGAAATTGACTAGGTATTTTTCTTAGGAATAAAAAGATTATTGAGGAAATTTAGATGAATTAATAAATATAATTTAATTTTAAAATTGGATTTCTAATGGACCATTAGATTTTAAAAAATAAATAGAAATTATTTTAATTAATATATGATGGACCTATGATATTCATTAGTTCGCTTTTAGATGTTTATATACATTTATTAATATTCAAGTACAGTTAGTTAAATTAACTAATGTATTCTTTTACTATATAATGGTCCTAGCTTAACTAATTTCTAGAAATAATAATAATTAAATATAACAAGAATATTATCGGTTTGACTTGGGTCTTTAGGTCAAAAATTAGCCGTTGGAAATATAGCTGTTGGAGTCTCTGCACATACTATTTAACAAGCTAAGCTGGATTGGTTTTTCAACTTGTCCTGATGATGAACCACACTGGTTGGTTCGAAACGCGTCGACAAAAGAAATTTTATGTGATTTCGACGAATTTTTTTCTAAACAATGTTATGGATCACAGAAGTCTAAATTCCCTAATATATTTAAGGGTGTTAGGAGTAGGAGTAGGAGAGTTATTTATTACTTCAAATAATCATAGCAACATCAAATAACCAAGTTGAGGCTTATAGTTTGTATCAAAGCCTTTTTTTCGCTTCTTCTCTCAATGTTTGCAAAAAAAAATTTAGTAAGACATTCTTGAATTTTAATGTAGCATCTCTAGCATGCTTCATGTCCCACAAACATTAAACTTAATATCCTTCTTTAGTTTATTTGTTGTTTATTGCACCAAATTGAAGAATATATAGTATTTCATGTCTTTAGGGACAATAACTTTGAGGTAAGCCACTTAAAAAAATGTGATACAATGTTGCAACAAGGAGAGCTCTTGGTTAATAAGGGAAACCTCTACTACCCAAATCTATGATGAGGAATGTCATGCATCCATGTTCCATCTAGGCACAGGTCCCTTGGACGCATGTATGGGATGATATGAGTGGTTTGAGATGGATGATTCTCTACATTATAAAATCAAGGGGATATGTTGCTTTAAGAACTAACATAGAAACCCTCATCATTAGCTTAGCTGCTATGTTGAAATTCAAGGGTATAAGCTTCCTACAAGGGGAATGTTTGAGTTCATATGCTTTGATAGTACTAGTGGCAAGGGGGGTTACATCATCAAGTACTAGAATTTTTGTTTCGATGGTGTGTGTAATCATGGTGATAAAATGTGAGTGGAGTTGGAGTTCTCTCCCTCATGGGGTGGATGCATGTTAGTCAAAGCCTTTCATGATTGTATAGGTTTTGATAAAGGAGGGGAGCAATAACACTTGTTTCAAGGTGGTAATTCCTTCATGAGATATTGACCTCACAAAGTAGTTTTAGATAGAGTAACTACAATGCAATGATTAAATGTGATTTGACATCATATAAAAAATTAAGTTACACATGTGCAAGCATCATTGGGTGTTATGTGAAGGAATTTGGCTTACTCCAACATCCACCTATGGTATTTATGATCTCTATTAGGGCATGATTTTTTATTCTTTGGAAGCAAAGCATCAAAAAAGGTCCATAAGGGTGATAAAAGAGGTTCTTGAGTACTTAGAGGGACTAAGGAGATGTGATTTGCATCAAGGTTCGCTCATTTGCTAGACTAAGTGTTCACAAAGTCAAGCATTCTGATTCACAAGTTTGCTAGAGTGTGCATTGACAAGGACAATGTTGGGGCTCATTTCCAAGTTGCAAATAGGTTAATATAGGATGCAAAAAGGAGGAGATGAGGACTATGTAGATATCATTCTTCTTAAACATGAATATAATCCACTAGCTTCTTCCTTAGTTGTAATAATGGAGCAAGTTATTGATCATAAAACTCATATCAATAGGATGGAAGATCAATTTAGGTTTATGAGGAATCAAATGGAAGAAATTCAATTGTAACCTACACATGGAAAAAGAGACCGTACTCACTCTCTCGACTCAATGACAGAGTACACTAGACTCCTAGACCTCAATGAACTTGTTGGACAAGCTATGGAGTTAGACTTTACAAAGAAAGACACGAAAATCTAATTTGATTTTATATCAAATGCAATTTCTTTTCTATGGATATAAGATCTTTTCGGAAACTGTACACATAGGTGCTTTATCAATTTGTGTTGTCTATAGGAAACATTTTTTTCAAATGGTTAGCTCACATTGAAACTAAAGATATTAAAGTCTAGTATGCCAACTTTTTCTTATTAGATGTATTGTTGCATGACTTATGTAGATTTTTAATATTTTAATATTTATGATTAATAAAATAAATGATTAAATATACTTTTTTTCTCAGCAAAGACTAATTCTATTAACTGAAAATCAAAATAAAATTACAAGGGGTTGAGGCCTCGGGCAACATCAACTAAGAGCATTCAACATAGCAAAACTGTCCCAGGTAAGGGAGAACCAGTTACAATAAGCTAGAGAGCAGATGGAGGAACCAGAAATTAACAAAAAGAACATGAGGCAGAGGTGGTATAACCTCCTAGTAAGAAAATGGGACCAAAAAGAGAGACAGAGACGCTGGCCAAAATCACAAAAGAGCTTTATACTGTCATCCACGAAGAAGAAGAATGAAACCGCCAGGCTATAGAGGCTGAACCAGAGTTGCATCCAAAACCACCTGAACTTGACCATACGAGCCATTAGAAAAAAACCGGGAAAGTCTGAAAGGGCCCAGGTGGCCTCATATTGCCACGTCCTCATTCGGAGGCTCCTCCACCACCGGGCATGCGTTGCCATCCCACATTTCATCATTTCCTGCCATGTTACCTGCATCACTGCCACCTGGATGAACCGACGAGGGATGCGTGTCATTGGAATTACCTTCCTTGATCATCGAGACAAAGGCTCCTGGTGGCTGAGTGTCGCTGGGAGCACCTCCCTTGTCAAGCAGCTCACCATTCCTTTTCTCCTAGCCTCCCTCAGCCAAAATCTGCTCACTGCTCTAGCTGCCTGCTTCTCTGAGACCGCCCTGAGAAGGCTCAGACATCAAGCGCACCATGGTTTGAGGCAGCACCTCTTCTTCAGAGAAGATAATAGCAATAATGGCTGTGATAACAGGCCTGTTAAGATTTCTCTAAAACTTGAAGTGAATATTCTGAAACGCATTATGCGATATCGGCCTGCGAGAAGGGCTGAGAGGAGGCAAATTCACCGGAGAAGAGGGAAGATTAGCAGGAGGCGGGTTAGGATCCACAGAACGAGCAGCTTGCGAACGCCCACGGCTACCACGGCTTCCCCCAAAGCGACTCCTCATGCGATGGCGTACCATGATGAGGCGATGAAAGGGGAGCACAACAATGTCGGAAGTAGTGGCGTGAAAACAATACAGCACAGTGGGAAACCACTTGAAGCACAGAAAACAAGCCTAAGAGTGAAAGGAGGGAAACACAATTCTATCGTCAAGAGCAACCGCAAGCTTACCTCTATTTGCAGAACCTGTCCTGCCACAAAGACGCGCAGCCAGCCAAGGCTGGAGATAAGGAGGCGGGGTGCAAACAGTGGGAATGAGAGCCAAGATCACCATGGTAATATCAGCCAGAGCCTCACCTTGGATAGAGTGAGAAGTTAATACAGAATTCATGCCAAATCTCCCTCGCTTAAGGTTAGCCTTCCTGAGCGAGATACGCTCATGGGTAGCCGCGCTAGTCAGCAGCTGGCAGTACTACGCTCTTCTGCCCGTCATTAAAACATCAACTGTCATTTATTTCACCCACATTCGGGTAATGATTAAATATACTTATTAAATAGTGTAAATAAAAACAAAAAGTAAATAAAGAAAGAAATTCATGTTTTTAAGAATTTATTCTTTTATAGTTTTTTTAAAATCATTTAAACCATCAGAATTATTTATTTAGCCTAATCCTTAACATAGATTTTTTTTGTTGTCTCTTCCCAATCATTATAAGTTTCTAAATTTGGTCATCATATAGAAAGAAAACCTTGAGATATGACACTTTTGAAGAATCACATGGGGAATGGCCTTTGATCCATTTAAGTGTACACTGGTCATGAAACCATTTTTAATATAGTCATTGTAGATGCAACCACACACTATACCCCTACATCAAGGTGTCCCCATGGACTTAGAGTTATATAGTCTTTGTAGTGTAACCACACATTTGAGTTTTTCCATAAGCCCTCATAGGAATTGAATCCTACTAAACCTTGACAAACTCCTTAATCTTCACCATTGGATCAAAACCATTTTAGCTTAAAGGACATAGATATGGGACTTGATCCAACAACACTAGTGGAATTTGAATTTTCTAAGAAGCATGTGCGAAATGGGCTTTTATACACTTAAGTGTACACTAGCCATGAGACTATTTTTAATATAGTCATTCTAGGTGCAACCACAGATTATACTACTACATGAAGGTGTCTCCATGGACTATAGGTTTTAACCCCGTACATAAATTACCTACATATGAATTCTAAATCACAAGAAAAATAAAAATGCGAGAGCATAACACATAAAACACATATACACAGAGATTTCCCATTGGATGCCAAAACCAGACTACCAGCTTGATTTTTCGTTATATTCCTTTCAATGTTACAATACATATTTATACATGCTGAAGCATCCAATACCATGGACCGAAAACCATCTCGTCGAAAACCATGGACTGAAAACCATAGGTAGGTTCGCCCAACCTAATATAGGGTCCAAAAGAATTTTTCCCGCGGTGTTGTCTCGGACCTCGTAGAGGGGGGCTACCCGCCCCCCTGTGACCCCCCCGCTGCGCAATCAGCGCAACGATGGGGGGGCTCCGCCCCCCCTCTAACCCCCTGGTTCACTATGTAGGTTAGTCGTGGAAAGAATATAACACAACCCAAAAATCTCCCACTTGTTGTTTTCTTTGCACAGGGGACCACAGGAGAGCTTAGTCATTTTTCCAGCCCTAAAATGCCCATTGTTTCTCTACACCAAGAGAACTTCTCAGAGCTCACAGATTTTGTTAATGCATCTACAGTATTCTTCAAGGTGTCCACCTTTACGAGCAACAAACTTTTGTCTTCTATCATATCCCTCACAAAGTGACACTGACATAAATGTGCTTTGTCTTTGAATGATAAGCAGGGTTCTTTGCCAAGAAAATTGCACTTTGGCTATAACAGTCTATCCTTATAGCTCCTTGTACTAACCCCATACTTGAACATAATCTCTGCAACCAAACTGCTTCCTTGCTTGCATGAGTGGCTGCCATGTATTTTGCCTCTGTAGTTGATAGTGCCACTATAGATTGTTTCTTACTCATCCAACTGACTGCACCTCCAAATAGGTTAAACACATACCCACTTGTCGATCTTCTCTGATCCAGATCTCCAGCCCAATCTGCATCAAAAAAGCCACGAATATCCAAAACTCTATCCAATCCTGGTTTTCCTTGGTAGCACAAACCAGAATCACTAGTGCCACGCAAATACCTGAAAACCCGCTTCACTGCTATCCAGTGCTCCTTCCCTGGTTTTGACATAAACCTGCTCAATACTCCCACTGTATGTGCAATGTCTGGTCTAGTACAAACCTTTGCATACATAAAGCTACTGACTGCACTTGCATATGGAACACGGGACATGTCATCTTCCTCTTCTTGTGTCTTGGGACATTGTTCAGCAGATAACCTCACACCTATAGGAATAGGAACCTTGACCGGTTTACTATCTTGCATATTAAACCTCTGCAGTATTGTCTCGACATACTTCCTCTGGTTTAACCAGAGCTTCCTCTTTGCCCGATCTCTTTTAATTTCCATGCCCAAAATATAGTTTGCAGCACCGAGATCTTTCATGTCGAATTTGGAGGACAATGGGTCTTCAAATCCTGGATAATTTCTTTGTCATTTCCAACCAGCAACATATCATCCACATACAAGACCAGATAAATAACACGGTCACCAATTAATTTAAAATACACATAATGATCTGCTTTGCTTCTGGTGAAGCCAAGTCCCCGTATCAATGTATCAAATTTTCTGATACCACATCCTTGGTGACTGTTTTAACCCATACAGAGACTTCTTTAACTTGCATACTAGTTCTTTCTTACCCTTCACCGCAAAGCCTTCAGGTTGCTTCATGTAGTTTTCCTCTTCCAAATCCCCGTGAAGAAATGTTGTCTTCACATCCATCTGTTCTACCTCAAAATCAAAAGCAGTAGCAACAGATAAAAGTAATCTAATAGAGTTACTTGGCTAACAGGAGAAACAATATCACCAAAATCAATTCCCGACACTAGGAAATAAACCTCTTGTACAAACTGAGCTTT